>WWET01002191.1:247405-270205 GCA_011038615.1 Limnodynastes dumerilii
CACTCATACTTTAACCCCAAAAAAGCTTTTATAAGTCACTTACCTGTTTTGTCTTCTTCCTCACCCTCCATCCTCTGCGGCGCCTCTTCTTCTGCATGACGCTAACGTCAGCGGTACACAAACACAGCGCCTGGACCGTTGCGTCCAGGCACTGTGTATGTATTACCATAGCAACACATACACAGTGCCCGGTTGCAGCGGTCCGGGCACTGTGTATGTGACAATACAGTGTCCGGGAATAATACTATTCCCGGACATTGTATTGTCTCCGGGAGAAAAGGGTCCTCTCCTGGGATTCCGGGAGTCTCCCGGAAATTCCAGGAGAGTCGGCAACCATGATATACACTTGCACACATTTCATATATTTGATTAGAAGTGCAGCCTGTTTTTCTTGTTACTGTTACTAGTTTTACTAACCTGACCTCTCCCCAATATGGCCCCTGCACACTGTTCAAATGGCAGGAGTGCCTCCTGTGCACACATATAGCAAATGGATAGGGACTCACCTACAGGAGGTGCCTTGACGCCGGACAGGTGAGCTTAACACAATATAGCTATATTGTGACCTAAACCTCCTTTTTATGTATGTGCTGACAAATAGGGCTAGATTTACTAAGCTGAGGATTTGGAAAAGTGGAGATGTTGTCCATAGCAACCAATCAGATATTAGCTGACATTTTCTAGTATGTAATAGGAAAGTGAGAGCTAGAATCTGATTGGTTGCTATGGGCAAATCCGCAGCTTAGTATATCTGACCCATAGTGTTATATAATGTTTGTTTGGGGCGGCGGACCTGTCTTTTGTTCCTTGTGTCCCCAATATGGCCGCTGCATCCATGTCCACAGCAATGGTGTGAAGGTGATGAATAACTGCATACAATAAAAAAATTACTTATCATCATCCTATATTCCTCTACATCTACAACATCACAGTTTCCCAACCCCCTTCCGTTCCTACTTTGTTACATTTTAGGGTTACCTCAAATTTGGTATTATCCGCATTGGAAAGCACCACTTTTGCAACTTGTGCATGTGTACTCTCCCATTGGTGCAATCGGTATGTCATTCGTGGTGCCATTTTAAGTGGGGACAGATCGGTAGTTTTAAGGTAGGGTCCATGGGCTGGATCCAGACTTAGCTAAGTGCTTGAATTTAGTTACTCCTGGGCTAAACCATGTTGATTTCAGGGGAGTCAAGTTAATTGTATTCTTTGCATGCAATATCTTTGAATTGCTTACTGCACATGAATACTGACCTATTACACTGTTATTTAGACTTGGGATAGGAAAAATCACCTCTCAACTCTAATACTGTTTGCAACAGATGAAATATGACTCCCCTGCAATCAAAATGGTTTAGCTTAGGAGTAACTAAGTTCAAGCACTTAACTAGGTCCGGATGCAGCCCCATGAATCAGTTTGTTCTTATCAGCTGTTTGATTAATCACTTTATTAGTGAAATAATTGTGAGTAATTGGGCTACCTGGATGAGGTGCTGACTGTTGCACACAGGTGGAGGAAAAGGATTGATTAGGGAGACAGACAGGCATCTGTGCTGATTGCAGAGCGAGAACAGGGAAATTTGAAATTCAGCTTTTTGATACTAGGGACTGGATTCACACTTGCGGATTTTCCTGCTTAAATCCGCACAGACAATGCCTTTCTACACCTCTTCCCTGCCCTCCCCAGCTAATCTTAATCCCTCCCTCCTCACATGGAGGCAATCTACGTACCTAACACATGCATAGTAGGTCATTTACTAAATATATGCACCTAAGAAGCAGAGGCTTCTTAGGTGTGAATATGTGCCTAGATTAGGAGGGGTGCACCGTTCCTGTAGGTACTGCAATACCAGGTCAATGTGTGGCGCAAGCTCTCCTTCCATCTCCCTGTTGCAAAAATCCATTTAATATATAGTCCCCTATCCTCATTTGCACCACTACTTTAATATATGGTCTCCTATCCTCATTTGCACCACTACTTTGTTACATTTTAGGACTACCTCAAATTTGGTATTATCCGCATTGAAAAGCATCCACTTTTTCAAGTTGTGCATGTGTACTCTCCCATTGGTGATTAAACTGATAATTACAGATACCACAATTGATCTTAGCCAAAAGGCAGAGAAGCGATAAACTGCTAGCGAAGAGAGTGGGCTGCCTTCAAAGCACCAAATGCTGTACGATTGGAAATCTAGACGCGTTCTGTAATGTGTAAGCAAACCCTTGGGTTCCTTAGAAAAGTGGGGTCTGATGACAATCATAATTGTTGATTCACACATTAATAATTGTTCAATAATAAGTTTAATAATAATGTGGTTTAATACTAATGTAATATGGTTTAATTTAAATGGTTTAACTTAATATGGATTAGTGGTTTAATCTAACATGGTTTCATTTAAAATGGTTTAATTTTATGTGGTTTAATAATATACTTTAATAATATGGAGCCTGATCCTGATTTAATAACAAAGATGATATATGTACATCACATTCTCAAAACGCCTGTCTGCATCCATCCGACGCACAGTTGCATGTGGCATTCTGTATCCGCACAGTAGGCGGCCTTCATCGTGATGGGCGGGCATTGGTATTTAAATTGTACAATGAGGGCTTTCAGTATTCCGCACGCACAGAGATGCATATACATGCAGAACACTTAAGGTAGGGTCCTGGCCACTGAAAGGGGTAGTGTACTGTTCTCCTTTGTGTGGAATTTAGGATTGCAAATTCCGTACCTTAGCCTCCGTTGACGAGCCTCATGTACGAAATCAAGACCTGGATCATGTCCATAGTTCTGTTTAATAGCGTTTAACTTAAATTTGAGGGCCGTATTCACAGATCCGTTTTTTAAAAGCACGCAATTATACGCATGCACATAGCAACACCCACCAACACCGATGACACACCCCTCTCATGGCCATGCAATCGTAGACTTACACCTCCATAGAGCACCTCTAACTTTATGTGTATTTACATGCGTATTTGTATGCCGTACGTGCCATTCTATGTAAGCGTGCCCTCAAAGACTCATTTAAATGCCTCCCCCCACCCTCTTTCACGTAACTTTTCAGGTACGTATTTCAACCCCCGCCCCTATATACGTATGTCCCCAAGTGCGATTCACATGTCCTTTCCTAAAGCACTTACGTGCGTATATGTTACATAACTAATGTAAATAAAGTTACTGCGCATGCGCAGTTAAGACGTACCTAAAAATATGCACGCGACTTCACATGAAAACCGATATGTGAATACAGTCCTGAGGCAGTAAGGAAAACAGGTTTTGCAACCTGGCAAGTGAGCAAAGAATTTATTTTATTTTTTGTTTTATCAGAAGTTATCCTACGTTAGCAAACAGCTTACTAATATAAAATAAATAATGATTTACATACCAAACAGTCTCTGTTTTATTTTCCTACACTAGCTTTTATCATGACTAGCGAGTTACTAATGCTTGACTTATAACAACATGTGAGTAATAAGAGGTTGTTCAGTAACACATAGTTCTTATTACATAATATACAGACAAAACTCAAATGTGTGAATAAACACTATGGCATCGTTTCATGCCATTCCTAAAAGTATCGACACTAAACCAAGTACTTCACGGATGAGTGTTATTATGTTACATGGACTATCCAATAAGTTCAGCATTCAGCCATCATAAACCTTAATAACCCCTCCTGTCTCCTGTTTTTTAAAATGTTTATCAGGTAGATTATGATCACTATCAAGGCGCTGCACCAAAGGGGTGTGTCCTGCACAGCCAAAGGGGTGTGTATGATGACTAGCCCCACCCATGGGTGTGTCTAGCGTTGGCAGGAGAACTATTTCTCAATAAAAATGTCAGCATCCGTGTTTATTTATTGTTTATTGCGGTTACTGGAAAGGTGCTTAAGGGCTGCTTGTGTTTGGGGATTTAGATTTAAAAAAGGCAAATGACACAGTATTTTCTTTGTCTAACCATGGTTTACTGGGTTTATAGAGGGTCCAATCTTCAGTTTAGCAAGAAAACATGCTTCTCGGTACTTGATTAAATTGGATTGTCTTTTCCTAGTGAGAATCAGTTGTAGAGTGATATTATACATTTATAGAGTTTTCCATAACTAGTATTAGTGGTTTCAAAAATGTAATCCATTGCCTGGCGATCATTTTGGCACCATAGCTCAGAACAGATTACATATAACAGAAGCAAGCACTGGAACAATCACTATGGCCTTGGCCCCATACTACAACAAAATGAGTGTTTTCCAGTTGCCTCCTACAGTTCTAGCTGCTAGTCATCCTTATAAGGCCTGATGACCGGGCCACTTGCCCTCATCTTAGAAGGAATTTTTAGCACCTATCTTCTGCCCTCCTTAGTAGGACAGTGATTTGTGTACGATGAGATTGTTTGTGTGTTTTTATTATGTATGTTATTATATGTATATTTAATAATAATAACAACGGATACTTTTTTAATGCATTTTTTTCCCTTCTTTTCTTTGTTTATTCATCTATATGATGTCAACACGTTTACAAGTACTATCTTTGGGGGAATCAAAAGAAAGACTCATATACAGAACTCATATATTTTCAAATACCCAACTGGAATGTTCTGAGCAAGAATGCAACAGATGACAACAGGATGAGGACCAGACAGAGGAATCCAATCAACTCACCACCTTCTTCAATCAACTGGACCGGAGCTTCCAACAACAGGACCCGAACTCCAAGCAACTGTAACCGTACTACAAGCAACACTTCCCGATATCCTAGCAAGTCATCCCAAGATAGATGACTGCAGAACGGTGAGTCCATAATACTCTTTTTACATTTTTACACTAAACAAACACACTACACATAGGTTTATTTGGAACAGTGTAGCCACCTGTTTATTTATTGCATCTAAAGGGGATACATAATGTCATGTTACTGTATGTTTAACAATGTAATGTTTTTTACTGTAAATATTGTGTGTTTCTTTGTCAATAGTTTTTTTTTAACACATCGGGCTGAGCGCAACATGCTTATAACCCTTGCCATTCTGTGCCTTTTAGTACTGTCAGTGCATGCATGCTAAGGGTTACAAGCATAATGCGCTTATCATTTTAGTTTTTTATAAAAAAAAAAAGCAACTGCGATTTATCCAGGGAAAATCGCTGTGCTTTTCAATAGAATAGCTGTAAAAATCGATGGCTATGGACAGCGATTATAAATCACCAGCCAAAAACGTTGCTTAGTGAATCCAGCGATTTAAAAAAAAAAAAAAATCACTGGAAAATGACAGTGATGGCTGGCGTTTCATAATCGCTTTTTAAAAGCGACCTTAGTAAATATACCCCCATATGTTATTAGCCGCAAGGCTGCAAACATATGGACTCTGCACTAACTTCAGCATACGGTCCTTTGTGTTAATATTCATTTTAGAGGCTATTTGAGATATTTATTGTCAGAGTCGTAAGATATTTAAATATTTATTAACAGGTTTTTATATAGCCAACAGATTACATAGCAGATAGCGCTGCCATCACACACAGCTCTCTGTTTTTGCACTATTGTATTAATTGGAGGTGGTTGAACCCTCTCTTGTATGTTATAGCAGTGAGGGGTTAATGTTATGCCATCCCCTTTACCCTACATGTGTGGATGTGAGTCCAATGTTCTCAATTTTCGAGAGTGAACTTATCTAGAATCAAGGAATTCTGCTGACTTACGCATGAGCAAGACCAATATTTTAGCAACGGAACACGGCTGTCTGATGCTGCCTTCCGTGCGGACTGAAAGTCTCTGCATCGGGGGCTGGCCTTCTCCCCATACATATGAGAGACGCAAAGATATTTAATTGGCTAAGACCTAATGTACAATTCAGTATTCCGGATGCACATAGATGCATGTGGCATACTTAAGGTAGAATTCTGGCAACGGAAATGCATTGTGCCCAGCAATCCAGTGTAAGGGATTTTCCATGCCAAAGGGATTCAGAGCTCTGTACATTAGGTTACACAAGTCTCTTGCATAAATAAGCCTAACTGTAACATCTGTGCATGCACACACCAGATGTGGATCTCCTGGTGTACAGAATACCATTCCGTATACTAGGTGATCCAGATGACAGAATGACAAGAGGGTTTGCTATACCCTCCACTTGCTTGTGTGGATCAGCAGTCGTACAGACCACTGATTCGCACGGGAGACTTTAGGTGGCAGCGTAAGTCCTGCAAAGTCTGCACGTGAGAGGGTAGGGAGTTCATTTCACTTATATGTGCACATTCCGTAAGTACAGAAGGCTGGATCCAGACCAAAATCCATATATTACCTTCCGGGACAAAGGCTAATGTACAGATTTAGCACTTAATTCTGAATCAGGCACGTTATTGCAACTCCTATGTGTCCAGTAATGTAAAGTCAACATCAGTATTACAATAACCCTAACCAGGTAATCAGAGAGCAGAGCAAAGCATATAAGTACAGCAGTCACCTGTGCCGAAATATATTTTTAGTAATGTAATCATGGGCCGGATTCACACCTAAAAAGCAGTCGCTTCTTAGGTGTGTATCTTTAGTAAAGGACCTACTGCGCATGTGTAGTAGGTCCTTTACGCAATCTACGTACCAGTTTGGTACGTAGATTGCCTCTGGGCGGTCTTTAAAGACCGCACAGAGTATTTTAAGTAAAAAGAGGCGGTGTAATACCTCCTCAGAGAGGGTTTGGGTGAAAGTGGGAGGGGGGAGGTATTAAGATTAGTTGGGGAGGTGGGTAGTGGCAATGTCCGTGCGGACATTGCACAGATAATTAAGGTACACTTTGGTCTCATGTTAATTAGCTGCAGTGTCAGCTATTTTTTCTGAAGTAGCCAGTGGATCTGCTATTCACAGTCTTCTACTGCCAGTATTTATTCACTGATAATGTTACAATTAATATCAAAATATTGATGCTGCCATTATTAATAAGAAATAGTTTTCCTGACAGCACTAGACACACCCATGGGTGGAGCAATGCAAACGCTGGCAACCATGATCAGTATCGTATGATACAATTTAAACTTCCAATTATTAATAATACAGCCAGCCAGAGACAAACCAAGTTGTAACAAAAATAAAGTGTAATGAAAAAAATTGCATGAATATACAAATCCCTGATTGCCCCCATCTCAATAAAATATATTGTTGGTCCGTCCTTTTGAATCTAGGTCGGCACTCGTGTCCAGGCAGCCTAAAATGGCTGCTGTTCTCCATTTTTAATGTGCTTTTATGCAAACGTGTTATTAATACTGTGTAGAACCAGACGTTCAAGGCCAAGTAAAGCTGATAAGGCAGCTTGATGGGAGCAGAGGGTATATGACAACTAACATTATGCAATGCTAACTTATACTGCGCATATGTGGAATGTAGAAATTAGTTAAATAAGTAGTACCATTTAACTTGTTTAAAACATGATTATAACTTAATAAGATAGGGAATTCCGGCTCTGTTGTTGTCGGGGTTTAAATTACTTGGCACAAAGTCAGCTCACTGGCTCCATAGGGGACTGATCTGACTAAGTGCAGGGGTGATCCGGGCTTTGTACTTAACTGACCTGTCTTGAATGCAGGAGTAACCCGGGCTTTGAACGTAACTGACCTGACTGAATGCAGAAGTGACCCAGGCTTTGTACGTAACTGAGTAAGCGCTGAAGTACCTGCTGACCTTTTCCAGCTAGACAACAATCGAGATAGGGGCCCCTGGAAACCTGTTGATCATTATCAAACAATAACTACCAGCTGAAGCTAAGTATTATTCATGTAGGCTACTTAATTCTTTATTAAATACTATAATTTATAAGAATTGTCTTGTGTGGTATCATTTAACTCTGGGTATTTACTGAACCTTAAGTTCCACCAGGAACAGCACTTATATGCCATCTACAGATGATTCAGTGGGTGAAAGAAAAAAATAAAAGCTAATTTATCCCGACCAAGTGTTGCAAGTCCATGCTGCGAAGGCTCGCATTGCGAATTAGGGACAGCCGAAAGCTGTTTTTCGGCTATCCCTATTTCGAATGCGAGCCCTCTCAGAATTTTTTTTATGAATGGGTGAGTATGCAATTCGCATACTCACCCATTCACTTCCGGGGATCAATTGCTATGCCTCATCGAGGTATAAGCAATCGATATTCCAGCCAGTTCTAAACTAGCTGGGAGCGAACAGCCCTTTTGAAATAGGGCTTTCTCTACGGGAACATTCGCTACACTCCCGACCAAGAAGAAAAATAACTTTCAGCACCTGAGGATCCAGATTATGCTGCAGTTGGATTGGATACAAGTTTACCCCTCGGGAGTTCTACTTGCGCCCATGACTAGAAGCGTATTGCTGATGTACAGAGGGTTCCATACGTCCACCCACTCCTAAGTTCCGTACTTGAGTGCAGGGGCGTAACTATAAACTTGTGGGCCCCATATTTGAATTTTGAAGGGGCCCCCCTGTCTCGGCTGTCTTCAGCAATGGTACTTGATGCATCCTCTATCTTCTCTGCAAAGACACTGATGTCATCATGTCAGTGTCAGCGCATGGAATGATTGCATTGAACTCTTTCTCTGCAGCGCAGCCAAAGAGAGTCACAGTGCATGGTGTGTCCTGCCACCTTAACCCTCTATTGTAGTGCTGCAGAGACAGATTCCACTATTGGAGCTTATAAGCACTCTAATATATAGGCTCCCTCTGCCCACACATCTGGACCCGAAAATATTTATATTTTAATGTATGTTAATAAAAGTTAATATATTTTACCCTAAATAATTGTTATTTGTGGACTATTAGAGTGCACTCATTAGTACCCCTCTTTCTTTTCTCCTTTTCTTAGTATGTCCAAGAATTTACCATATCTTGTCTGCACTTGAGGTTGTAAACGTGCAGACACGACAATCGTATGTAATGGCTAAACCCTTACTGTATGTTTTAAATAGGAAGTCCAGCCCTCCTGGATGTTTAAATAGGAAGTCCAGCCCTCCTGGATGTTTAAAATCCAGTTCAGTGCACCCAAGTCTTCCATGCTTAATTGCAGAACTGCGCCTGCATGAAATAAGTGCGCAAGTCATCTATCCTTCTTAGTTTACGATCCATTGTTTCTCATACACTCATGAATATTTCTGTGTTACAGAAAGGAAAAATAGTAAAATTTAAAAAAAACAGTTTTATATAAATAGGTAAGGCATATTCCGCAGGGAGGCTAACGTACAGAGTTTGAAATCCTTACTTCTGAATGCAGGAGAAAATGGTATTCTCCCCCTTCACTCCTACATGTGGATGGAATTATGTACCCAGGACATTTCCCTAAGTATTCCGGATGGAACTCAGTCTATGTGGAATAGTGAGTTGTACGTAAGGGCTTAGTCAAGCTCTTAACGTACGATGCCACAGCACATGCACCATGCGTATATTGTAAGCATGGTGTGTTTGCATTCCCTGTTTGCAGAGGTTGAATTTTGCCTGGAACGCAATGCTGACAGGGGACTTACGCACCTGAGGTATGTAGTCGCCCGTCATTATCAGTTTAGGATCTTGTCCTAAATGCCTTTTGGATAAGATTTACAGGAAATATGCAGAAAAATGACTTTCCTGAAAGGGTGATAGGTGGACGTTGATAAGTGGAATATCCTCCCATCTGTCGTGGTAAAGGATAACACAGTAGAACAGAATAAACATGCTAAGGATCTCCTAAATCCTTTAACAAAATTTAGGGCAAATCTTAGATCAGTATGGTTTAAAAAAGAAATTGGGTAAACTTAATGGGCAAAGTGGCTCTTATCTGCCGTCACTTTATATGTTTCTAGATAACATGGTGTTTGGAACTGGCATCAATTTTACCTTACTTATTTACTTAAATATACTGCTCATGAATGCTGGAGATTCCTGTATCTCACCCTGGGGGTTATAATATTTGTTTAAAAAAATAGTTTTTGTGTGTGGCTTTTACCATTTTAGCATTGGTGCTTGTAGGAATGTAGAAAATGATACAAGGTGGCACTGGGCAAATATCCCTTGCATGCTGGTCCATAAGAGGGACCCATCCTTAGTAATGATTGGAACTTGAGACATGGATTTTTGAGGCCGGATCTGAGATATTTCCTGGAAGCAATGTCCAAATTTTGTGAGTCACCTGGAAATTTTGGGAGAGTCTGGAAGTATGGCAATAAGCTCTGGGTAGATCCATAAACCGGGTTGCCAACTCTCCCTTAATATGTGGGAGACTCCCAAAATTCTCTCAGTATCCTGAGAGAGCTGGCTAGTCTCCTGCAAGTCCACCACCACCGCCTCTCATCACAGCAGGACTTGATGACGGGATATTTTTTCATCAACATCCGCCCACCTCCAGGAACACTATGAATTGGAGTAGTGATTGAGATGGGGCGGGGCTTGATGACACAATTCACATCATTAAGCCCCATACCAGTATCTATTTCTTCCTTCTGAGGTCTCCCGGAAGGAAGAAATAGAAAGTGGATAACCCTGGCTGTATATATATTTTTGTAAAAGTGTGTAACTAATATGTCTCCATTTTCTTTTTCAGGTAGAATGGCAGGTTATGCATTTAATTAATTTCATATAGCCACAAACTATTTCTGAATAATTGTGGTAGGTGACATAATGTTCTTTTTTAATACAACTGCTGCATATTTGTTGTTATGGTGATTTTTTTTTCACTTACTGCCATCTAGTGGTTGATTTTTTTTCACATGTTCTGCACAGGAGAAAAAAAGTAGCTACATAAAAATACATAGGTGTCAGGAACACTTTTTAAAAAAATTAACTTTACAAAATAATGCATTTGCTATATCGATATGCCATACTATTAAATAAATGAAAATAAAAATTAAATGTCATATTTACTCATACCTTAGTAATATCTAAAAACCTTTTGGGTTATAGCTGACATAAGATAGAAATCTGATTGTAGCTCATGTGGGGTCCGATAGCAGACCCCCTCCATATCATACCTCCCAACTGCCTTATTTTAGTGGGACTGTCCCGATTTGCGGCCCTCAAATCAGTTTGTGGTTAGAGTTTTGTGGGTGGAGGTTTGATCAGACACGCCAATTTATGGTTGGGACTAGGCAGAGTTTAGAACAGGGAATATTTTGTCCCTCTTTGGGGATTTGTTCCTCTCTTGAGAGCTATGCATACTTGCGAGCTGAATCCAGTCCACAGTCCATAAAAGTTGTCAATTATAATAGTTAGCTAATAGTTAGTTAAACTATTTATTCAAATGCATTGCAATCATTATTTTGTTCTACCATGGAGTACCCATTGCCAAGAATAATATAGCTTGCTGATAAAACTGGGATGTAGAAAATAGATTACAAAATTTCAGTTTTTCCCTCTGTTTCTGTATGTAAATTACTTATTTTGATGTAGTTAGGTCAAGATGTGAGTGAGTGAGTGAGTGAGTGAGCGAGTGAGTGCAGCAGCAAGACTGATCTTCCTTGCAAAACGCTCAACTAGAGCTAGTCCACTCTGTCAGTCTCTATATTAGTTGCCTGTAAACTACAGAATCAAATACAAAATCCTCTTGCTAACCTATAAAGCCATAAGCAATACCGCACTTGCATACATAGCCTCACTTGTCTCAAGATATATCCCAGCTCGTTCTCTCAGATCATCACAAGATTTGCAACTCACTTCTGCACTTCATAAATGCTCTGATTCACGTTTACAGGACTTCTTCCGGGCTGCAAACACTCTCTGGAACAGGCATAGGCAACCTGCGGCTCTCCAGGTGTTGGAAAACTACAATTCCCATCAAACCTTGTCAGGTACCAGCTATGCTTTTGCAGGTAAAGCCTGATGGGACTTGTAGTTCCATGACACCTGGAGAGCCGCAGGTTGCCTATGCCTGCTCTGGAATAACCTTCCTCGCCCATTAAGACTATCCACTACTCTACGAACTTTCAAGCGTTCCCTTAAAACTCATCTCTTCAGACAAGCTTATCAAATTCCACAACCTTCCTAAGCATTAAGTACTATATTAACAACCACTTTTGCCTTTTTTACACATTATTAACACAAACCCGCACTCTCTCTTTCTATTCTACAATTCCCTCATCTCTGTTACTAACAATGCTGTGTGGCTGGATCATACAGAGCACTGAGAGTACTTTTTCCATACACCCTGGCTTCTCCATTGTATGATATATAGCACTTGCCCTTATGTATCCCACTGTCTTATAGAGTATAAGCTTGTGAGCATGGCCCTCCTACCCACCCAGTCTGTTTGTCAGATGCTTGGTTGCATAGGGAGAGGAATTAGTAGCAGAAAGAGAGAAGTAGTGATGCCCCTTTATAAATCATTGGTACGCCCTCACCTAGAATACTGTGTTCAGTTCTGGAGGCCATATCTCCAGAAAGACATAAATACATTAGAGACTGTGCAAAGAAGAGCAACTAAAATGGTCCATGGCCTTTGTAACAAATCATACCAAGAAAGGCTAGAGGAACTAAACATGTATAGCTTGGAGCAGAGAAGGGAGAGGGGGGACATGATAGCAGCTTTTAAATACATCAAGGGTTGTGACCAGCTAGAGGAGGGTACCATTTTTCAAAAGAAAAGGTGTAATAGAACACGAGGGCATGGATACAAACTGGAGGGTGGTAGATTCAAAGGAAATGTGCGGAAAAATTACTTCACTGAAAGGGTGATAGATAAATGGAATATTCTCCCATCTGAGGTGGTTGAGGCCAATACAGTAGAACAATTTAAACATGCTTGGGATAAATATAAGGGTATCCTAAATTGAAACCCAAATTGAGGGTAAATAGGGTCTAGGGTCAGTATAGTTTTCAATAAACAAATGGGCAGACTAGATGGGCAATGTGGCACTTATCTGCCGTCACTTTCTATGTTTCTATGTTTCTATGTTATTACCCAGTCTTGATTATACTGATTGTTAAATTGTAAAGCGCCACGTAATCTATGGGCACTATATAAAAACCTGTTAATAAATAAATAATAAAATAAATGACAACACTTCTGTACACATCACACTTAACCAAATATTATGGGATCTTAGGAGCAAGTTATTGGGTGATTTGGAGTTTAAAGCAACAATAATATAACAAGTAAATCTGGTCCTTGACAAAATCAAGATGCAGTAGCAAAATACTTGTCTGTTGTTTATGGCTCACAGTTACTAAAGAGCTTTAATTGATTCAGCAGTTCAGAGTGGAGCTTTAAATTTGTCCTCCCTTCTCTGTCCTAGATCTGACTTCAGTACTTATGGAATTCACATAAGTATAAATAAAATATGTATTTGCCCTCTTAAAAAATTAGCAACTGACCTTGATCTGATCCTGTAAACCTGTAATATTTATACCACAAATTGTAAAATTACTAATGGATTAAAATATATGAAATACCTTTATTTTATGTTATACTCTTATTTAGGTATAAACAGGTTTCTATATAGCACCATTAGATTACGTTACAATTTTAACAATTATTATAACATGACTTGGTTGTAACAAGCAGACTGGGTGGGTAAGAGGACTCTGGTCACAAGCCTACACTCTATAAGACATTGTTGATTGATACATAAGGGCAAATGCTATATATCACTCTATGGAGTTTGTATGGTAAATGTACTCAGTACTCTGTATGATACAGTTACACAGCAGTATTAGTAGCAGGACAGAGGGGAATTATAGTATTTACAAAAAATTCTCATGTTTCTGTTAATCTTGTAATAGAGAAGAAAAATGGATAGCAAGGTGGTTGTAAATAGGGTAGATAAATAATAAAATGGATTTTGATGGCGGTGTGAAACCGCCACTTCCGGTAGAGCAGGGTCAACAGTCCCGGGAATGAAACACGGAAAAAAAGAAGGGTTTTTCCCGTGTTCACCCCGACAAGAGTGGCAGTGTGAAAGCGCCAGGGTAGTATTTCAACCCGGGTCTTTCATACTTACACCTGATTGGACAGATTTTCTCACCGCAGGAATTGTGATGTCATCTGAAGTTGCCCGGCGTGGTCAGAGCTGCAATGGCGCATAGGAGAGAAGACGAGGTGCAGGAGCTGCTAGAAATACTCGAGGTGGAAGAAATAAAAAGCCAAATCTCTGGAACAGTTAAAGATGCACTTATTTATTATAATATAGCAAAACTTCTGGAGAAAAGGGGGATCAGCAAAACACAGCAGCAGGTTGTCAATAAATTGAAGTCCTTGCGCAAACAGTTTTCCAAAGTCCATGATGCGCACCCCTGCACGGACGTATTTTGTGAAAATACGCTACCCAAACCCTACCTTAACTTTTCCAGACGTAACACAATACGTCCGCTAACGGGCGTACAGACTACGCGAACGTACGCAGCTTAGCACGCCCATACTGTACACTTTAAATACCCCCCTCCGCCTACTTCACGTAATTCGCACGTAATCTTCGCTAACGTATTTTTGGCACGCCCACACGTAATTACATACGTTCGCAATACGTGATTTCTCCTTACGTTAGAAAATACGCTACGCGAATTAGCGTATTTTCTGCGGTGCGCATGCGCAGTACGCTCTAAACTGCGAATTTACGTGTATACCACACATTATACACATATACCACACACATTCGCAGAAAAACGTACAGCAGGATCTGCCCCAATGTCCATATTTGTTTGCATCTGATGTATTTTTTCCACCAATAGCATATTGTCCGTGATTGACCAGCAATTTAAATAAAAAAAAGTCCATAGTTTAAGTCCAAGATTGATATATATCAGAAATAGAACAAAAAACAAATGTGTAGACTATTAAATAACTAGAAAAATGTATAAAAAACATACTATACAAACAATGAAAAACCAGAACAGATGTAAAAGAAGAATCTAAACCGGTGAACATTATCATAACTAAACCACATGTCGCAGTGTGCAACAAATGCCAGAGGATTGAGGCCTAAAGCATAATGCATTACAACACTTCTTTTTAATATTGCACCAGATCATAATGAATGCCTTCATATTATTGCATTATACTAATGTTATTGTTTGTACCCCCAGTGTTCAATGTGCCTAAGAAGCGGAAACACATGAATCGCGTGGAAGTGGCGACCAAGGCCATGACGGCCGTCATGTTCGAGCAATTAGCTGAGATGGACCAGAACATGCAGAACACAGATGATAAGCGCATGGAGCGCTACTTTGAGCATGAACGGCAAATGCAACAGAATTACATGGAAAGGATGACATCCCTAAGCCATGCAAACTTGCAACTGATCCGGGAAACCCAGGAGGCAAACATGACCTTGATGAGGGAGATGATACAGGCAATCACGTGTAAAAACCAACCCAAACCTCCGCAGCCACCTCCACCTCCACCATCCTGGAATTGTCAGGAGGAAGGCTACACTGATCATAGAGGCAATATGTTTCATGCACATGAAACCCCATATTCCGGTGCACAACCCACAATGGCGCCAACACCACAGCCAATAATGCGACATCACTATGCTGGTGCACAAAATTCTGGCCATCCCCCGCAGCAGCCACCCAGTATACAACCCAGTATACCACCCCATGATAATGTTACAGTGTCCTCTTATTGCCAATTATAAACACATTTTGTGTTTTGTTGCACTTTCCAACAGTTAAATGTTAAAACTCTTTGTGTTTATATCATTTGCACTTTTCTACTGCGTGTATCTTTAAAAAAAAATAAGGCAGGTTCCTATTTTGTAATATTGCATTTGTTGTTTTGGTTTACTAAAAACTACTTTAGCTACGATGACACATTAGCTATTGTGGGATATGAAAGTGTGTTTAATAAAAACCCTTTTTTGAACCAAAAACTTGTATTTTATTACACTAACATCAAACAAGGGAAAAAAGGTTAGAGGAAATGGTTGATCTAATGTTCTCCATACTAGATTGGTCAGCGTCACTTGTGTCTTGGTCAGATGGCTCAGGTACATCAGAGTCCATAAGGTTCCACTCCGGTAAAAACTGGTCCTTCTGTATCTCGTAGATGTTATGCAGAATACAACAGGCAGCAACCACGTGAGGCACAAAGTGAGTATCAATATCTCTGCGTTTCATTAAACGTCGCCATTGTCCTTTTAAACGGCCAAACGCATTTTCCACCACCATCCTAGCGGAGTTTAGTGTGTGCGTATAGCGCACTTGTTCCTGAGAGAGTTGATGGTGCTGACTGTAGCCCTTCATAAGCCATCGACGTAACGGGTAGGCAGCATCTCCAGTGATATGCACAGAGATCTCTACACTGTTGACGAATATTGACTTCTGCAAAGCAAGAAAACAGGGTTTAGTTTGAAGCAAGTATTGTCAACACAGTATACAGTAGCAGGCAATATATAACCATTTTACATTTTGTATACTAATTACAGCATTATCAGGTAGTAAAAGTGGGTATTTTCTGTATGCATATAACATTATAGGATCAGAATAAGGCCTGCACCTAAATATTCCTTTGTGTACAATCCTGTAATAAATCAGGTGTTAGTAGCATTTACAAACACAATATCACTTTCTAAAAAATCTATTTACCTCTCTCGGGATCAAGTATCCTGATCTTTCCTCCTCAGCCAGATAGTACAGGTCGGAATTGGCCAAAACACGGGCATCATGCAAGCGTCCTGGCCACTCAATAAACACATCTAGGGAGGACAATAGTTTTAGCATTTAAGTACTTCAAGCATGTACACGTTATAGGGAAAAATTATATACCATAAAAGGCTTACCAATACTTGTGATCCAAAACATGTAGAATCACCGAATGCCAGCCTTTTCGATTGTGGTAATCCGCGGGGGTTCTGTGTCGGGGCGATGATGGGGATGTGTGTCCCGTCAATGGCTCCAGCATACTGCGGATAACCACGTCGCAAGAAGCCGGCAATTGTTTCATCCAGACGCTGTCCGGAAGGCAAACTGATGAAGCGAGGGTACAGTTCTTGCAGCAATGTCTCCGTCACTTCATGCACAAGTGTGCACACGGTGGAAATTCCAACGCCATACACAACTGAGGCTTCCTCTATGGTGGGATGGGAACCCGTAATCTCGTGCACTGTCTGGACAATATAGGGGAAATCAGGTCCAACACATAGTAAAAGGTCCCTCGTGACATATGAAAGTGCTCCATCCACTGCTGGTCTTCAAAAGCTTCCACAGTCGCTCAAGCTTCACCATGACAACGGTCTCTGGCCCACACACTTCGTTCTGTCAAGGTGCTGAACCTCAAGATGGACATCCTCCTCCTGCACAAATATTGAAGACGAGTGTTCTGCCTCTCTGCCAAAAACAACGCCCTTCTCCTCTCCAATAAGCACTGTGACGTCTGCCACAGTGTCAGCAGTTGCAGACAGGTGAGATTTGCTGTTGAATACAGCAAATAAATCCACAACACAATCATGTCAGGGTCACTGAGCTGCTGCTCGTTAGACATCATGAAAGCAATGGAAATAAAATGGCCACCGCATGCTGACATCATCAGTCTGTGCAAGGGTAATATCCCCTTTAAATTAACTAATTTATCTTAGCCAATCCAAGCTCTTATTTTGGGTGATTGACAGTTTAATGCAGGGGCAGACCCAGGTAGATTGGAGGTGATGTGAAAGGGACAGACACGGGAATTTCCCGGGTTTTTAGTGGACTTATAATGCGGTTATGTGAAACACAGGGCAATGCTCCCAGAAAAGTCCCGGGTACAAATTCCCGGGTTTTTCAAAGGTGCCAGTGTGAAAGCGGTATCAGACTCCCCTTCTAAGCTGTATTCCCTCCCTGCAGCCGAACCCTAAGACTTCCCTTTTAATCCGTATTCCCTCCTTGTAGCCTAAACCTAAAACTCACACTAACCTGTCCGGTCGGGTCTTGCGCCGGACACTGCGCTGGGTATTCCGTTGGGTGCTGTGTCTGGTGTCTGAAAGCTAATGAATGGGTGTCAATTAAAATTAAATTTGGCATACTTACCCATTCATTGTAAACACTTTATAATTAGCCATTTTTTTCACAAAAGAGGCAGCCGACAATTAGCTGTCTTTCTAAAATCTGTCTTTCATAGCGGTCAACGGAACCCAATTATTACATGAATGAGACTTCTTGCAGGACATCCAAGATGAAATGAGAGCCATTCAGTTATATGGACTCTATCTCACTTGTCTTCTTTTCTTTCATCTGTCTGGTCCGCTCCTCCTCTCTGTCCCGTCAGCTGCTCAGCCCTTATTCTCCCTGTCTTCTCTTCTTCTCTCGTTTTCCCTCTCTGATGTCTACAGATGCACCAACATCGCAGGTAATTCATTAATTAGTAATTAGGGTTATGATTAGTTCCAATCTTAGCACTCTCACAGAGTTCCTATTACAGAATCCTACCCAAGGGCAGTGGCAAACGCAGGATTTTGAAAGGGGGGTTTCCAATGCGTGTAATACATGTGAGGTATATTATCATAGCTGCAAACCTTTTGGAGCCTGAGCCTGCCCAAGCTCTGCTCCTGTCCCGCCCACACTGTCATACTGCACAAATTACCCCTAACGTGTGTATGTGTGTGTGTATGTGTGTGTGTGTGTGTGTGTGTGTGTGTATGTGTGTGTGTGTGTGTGTGTGTTTCTTAGAGAAATAGACTGTAATGTGGCAGAGGTTGATGTAAAATTGTGCTATAAGAGCTACTTACTATGATGCACTGTTAAAAAATAAAACATGTAAAATGACAATACTGATAATATGGTCATACTATCTGACTGCCAGGACATGTAAGACGTCCATTAATGTTCTCTGTGAAAGCAGGACATTTATAATGTAGATTTGATAATAATAATAAATTCTACATTAAGGAAATGCATTGATTATTGGCTGTAACAAGTCCTGTTATGATTTTTTTTAATAGGTGATTTATAAGTTACTTCTTTCACACAGTAAAATAGTAGTATAATTTTGAAGGAACAGATCTACTAGTAATAGCAATATACAAGGCTTTAGAAGAGCACATTACACAATGTAGAGATCTCATAGTAATAGCAGCATACAATGCATTAGTAGAGCATGAGCACCAGGGGCGTTTTAAGAAGTGAGGGGGCCCGTGTGCAGGATTTGCACATGGGCCCCCCCTTCCCTTACCTGAGACAGGACTGTCCAGATTTGCGGACCAAAAAGGGGGCGGGGCTTAACTGCGATATAAGCCCCGCTCCCTTTTCAACCCGCAAATCGGGACAGTTCCACCTCAGGGGAAGGGGGACTAATTTGGCATCTATTTCTTCCCTCCAGAAGATATTAGAGGGAAGAAATAGATGATGAATGGCCCCCTTTTCTCTGCCAACCCAGGGTGCATGATACATGTCACAGGGCTCCCTGTTCTGAGGGGCCCGTGTGCACCGCACACCCTGCACCCATTATAGATATGCCAATGATGAGCACATTACACAATGTACAGAGCCTGTGTCAGGGCATAAGCACTGTTGTATTTGTAGTGACCCATTTACCATTCCCACCTGCTTAAGCAGGAGAATCAGGGCTTGTGTTTGGAATAAATGGTATGTAAGAGGTGGTATAAAGAGATAAAAATAGAAAATATTGGCACAGAGTTATTTGAGGAAAACATGGTGGATACAGGGTTATGGGAGAGAAAATAGCATGCAGGGATTGGCATGTCATTAAAAAAGCTGGCACATGCAGGGGGTGATATGGGAAGGAAAGTGGCGTGCAGGGGATGGATGGCTTGGAAGAGAGAGGCTGGCATGCAGGGAGTGGTATGGCTAGCATGCAGGGGGTGGTATGGGAAGGAAAGTGGCATGCAGGGGCTGGATGGCTTGGGAGAGAGAGGCTGGCATGCATCATTCTCTGCACTAAGATTGACATTATGCCTTAAGTGTCTTATGCTACTGTTGAGGAGTCACCAGGCTTAGTTTGGGGAATGTTTTTAGGACACTTCTCACAGTTTTCAACATAGAATGACACATAGTCAGACCATAGTGTAGTATAAAAGGAAACAATATTTGACTATTTCTCAATCTATGTTGGAAACTGTGTGAAAAATTCTTGGAAAAATATAGAAATATAGAAAACATATTTCTTACAGGAGGATAGGTGTGTGCGCCGATCGACCCATTTATTTTTTATGCAGATCCTCCGCTAGCTGCGGAGAGGTGAGCATCTTCTCCAGGGACTTTTAGTCTTAGGAAGGGGGGTTAGGGTTAGGCTCTTAGCAAGGGAGGGTTAGGGTTAGGGTGGCTGTGGGGATGGGAAGGTTAGGGTAATAGAAAGGGAGGATTAGGTTTATGCCACATCAAAGCCTAAGCAATCAATATCACAGCCAATCCAGAACTGGCTGGGAGAGAATGGCCCTATCGAAATAGGGCCGTTCTAAGCGGGGACCCACACCCATTAAGACAGGTTAGGGGGCCCATAATCTTCTAGTTATGCCCCTGATCCTACCTTAATATTTTTGATCGGTCACCACCTATAACTGCGACGGATTCGAAGCCCAAAGTTTGAGCTTCACCATATGGATCCAACTGCTCAGAACAAATCCACTTTTCTGGATTCTGAATCCAGTCCAAAATCCTTAAATTAGTTGTTTTTTATTATGTTATATTTAGGCTATCTTAAACTAATAACAAAAAAAAAATATTTCTATTTTTTGACTTGATATGTATTTTAGTACCAAAACCTACCTAATGTGAACTATATTAATGTTTCATTGTGGGAGGCTGGTAAATTGTTACACAGCTAAATTGAAAATGCATACCCTCCAACTGTACCTATTTAGCAGGCACAGTACTGCTTTTTAATTGTCTGTACTGGCTCAAAGGGCTCCTGTACCAGATTCTGACCCAGGTTCCCTCCCCCCTATACTCACCTTCCAGTCCTGCAGCATCTGATCACTATAGCAGAGCTGCGGGGACAGATTCCTACAACACACTTACAGAGGACTTTAAATCCATGGGAGCTGCTGGGAGATAGACTGTCTCCATGAAACTCCTGTACACTGACCAGTTCTAGAGTCATTGACGAGCTGTACATGCTACAGTCTCTCTTCTACAGCTTCTCCCAGGGTCGGTGAGCACACAGGATATACAGCTGTTCCTGTCCTTCTGGGTAATGACAGGAGAGAGACTTTGCTACCTTTCACGTCAGCCTAACACAGCTTCTTTCCCAGTTATTGCTTTAGATTGCAGTGCATCATAAGTAGAAAAGTTTTAAAAGGTAAATTATAAGATAGAAATAAAAACACGATTGGTGTGATTGGAAAACTGCTTCTACTGGTAGTTGCGCATGCACGGGTGCCGCAGTACCAGAACAGACCAAGAGAAGTGGCGATGGTGCACAAATGGATTCTGGTAGCACTACTACCGTACAAACGATTCGAGTGGCCTCACCTTGCTTCTTGCACCTTGTTTGGTAGCTAGCACACAGCAGGGATTCGACAACGAGCCGCAGTGTAAGCGGCGCACTGGATCCGAATTACTGTCCTGACCTAAACACCAACTAAGTTATTTTGACTCAACTACTTAAAAAGCAGGATTGCTTAGTAATTATTTTGACTTAGGGATGGCTTGAAAAAATGATTGAGACCCTAAGAGTGCCTTGACCTGGGAAATTATGGAAAGCACCGGCCTAGCAATAAATTACCACAACAAAACACTTCTCACGGACTTTACTTAGGTATTCGGAAATCAGGCCACAGGAAGTGGAAGATATAATGGATATAATAGTGAAGTTACATCCTGACTGTAAGGACTAGAATCTCTCATTTATCATGTGTTCAGAAATGTTCAGCTTCTTTCTTACACACCTACTTATCCAAGATAGTCTTACTAATGCTATTGCTGGCTATGCTGTGACTAGCAATTCATGCACTGTTAGCAAAGTTTCTCTTCAAATATATTTAGGATGAAGAGGGTCTAAGATCTCTGTCATAAAAGAGGAAATAGCGGCCATTATACGTTTGGGAGGATTCACACAAGTGTTTGAGAAAACCACTTCTCTGCCAAATTTCTCATACTCATTCATAATTTTAGCAATTACTAAACATTTTCAAAGTGTCCTAAAGTGGCAATATCCAAGTGTTGTAACAGAAGGGTACAGTTCATGTTAGAGCTATTTCCCATGTCGGCATACTGTTTAAAATGTCATTTAATGGAGTTTGGAAACTGCATATGAAGCTTAGGACCACAGGAAGGATATAACAGAAGATTAAATGCTGAAAATACCATATACAAAAGGAGACTATATATTACAGATAAATGAACTGCATCCAGCTTCATATTCCTGACATGCCACAAAAATCCAAAATCATGCACTCAAAAAGCCAAAAGCTCAATATATCATTAATAGCAATACATTAGAAACTACTAATTGATCTAGGAGACACTATTTCAGTTGCCTTAAAGGTAACCAAGCAATGTGACCAAGCAATGAGAAAGTCAGATGCTTGGTTGCACAGGGAAAGGCATTAGTAGCAAAAAGAGAGAAATAATAATTTCACTTGGTCATTGGTATGGCCTCATAATGATTTCAGTTCTGGAGGCCATATCTCAGTTTATAAATACATTATAGACTGTACAAACAAGGGCAACTAAACTGGAGCATGGCCTGTATCACACAACATATAGAGAATGGAACCGAGATCTGAGTAGGAGTGAGGGAGTATAATCTCCTCGGCTGTGGGCTGCCCCCCCTTCCCTCACAGGCTCACTCTGTCAGTAGGGGTCTAGCCAATGACTGTAGGATATCTCAGTAATACATTATAGACTGTACAAACAAGGGCAACTAAACTGGAGCATGGCCTGTATCACACAACATATAGAGAATGGAACCGAGATCTGAGTAGGAGTGAGGGAGTATAATCTAATCTC
>WWET01002192.1:11558-24454 GCA_011038615.1 Limnodynastes dumerilii
GGGCTAGCAACTGCGTAAGTTGCACTTATTTATTATTAATTGTGTACAATTGTGTTTTATAAAAAGCAGCTAGTCTAGACACAGATAATTCACTACAATATGTGTGAATTTTAACAATACAGAGTTAAGCGGACTGCGAGATAGCAATATTCAATAATCTTCAATATAAAATCTGGGTGGTAAACAGAAATTGTGCTTTTATATAGATAGTGTTAATACAAAGGTGACAGATACTGAAAATTTCTAGTGGATATATATGATATATATGAGATTTAGCCAGTTCAAAGTTATGAGTTTATTAAATGAAACTGAAACTCTTTTAATAAGAGTAGTAATCTATGCATTAATAGCAATTTTCACAATACTCCTTAAATCTGACTATATATAATAAGGTCTGTTACTCACACTCTGTTACTTCTTTGTCTGGGTAACGTGTGACACCGGGCGCTCTAATGGAGGTTGAAGCGCATCCTATCTCCGTCCATTCCTGTCTTGGGCAGAGCTACGGCTGCAATGCAATTGAGGCCAGAGTTCTGCGAAAAGTGCTACTGTGCATGAGCAGTAATTTTGGAACGTAATCTACGTTACTTCTTGCAACGTAGATTGCGTACACGCGGTCTTTAAAACCAGGCTGCTGATGTACAGTGATGGACTTCCCTGCACTTCAGCTCACTGTGAAACACAACTGCAGCTCTGGGGGGCTCCACGGTGACTGACTTCACATAGGAGGTGGAGTACCATGGCCCATGTCACAATTTCTGGTGGTGGCCCTGGTACCAGCATGCTCCAAAAGCATAGGCAAGCTTATACCTATCAAAGCATAATGTGAGTGTAGTGCTGCAGGTTGGCTATGCCTATTGGAAACACCATTTGTGAGCTTACACCTGTTTAACATTTACTTAATAAATTGATTGAGCAGCTTCCATTCTGGTTTTATAATGTCAGAATGTAGTCTGCTTACTAAGCCCAGATTTTGAGCTATGAAAATGCTTAGTGTGTAAAATATGGTTGCTGGCTTCTAAAAGTTTCCCTCCGGGAGATCCTGGAGAGAAGCCATACATGCATGCAGGGGGCATATCTCAATGACACAATTTATGCAAATCATGTCATTAATCCCCACCCCTTGACTATGAATTACCCCTTTTGGGATTTAATAGGGATGGGGGCAGGGCTTGATGACACAATTTGGGTCATCAAGTCCCTCCCTGTCCCTAGCAACACTAGTATACTACTGTTGCCAGGCAGGGGGACAGGACTTGAGGCCATGGTTTCACGGAAACCACAAGCCTCAAGTTCCTTGCGGGAGATTTTCAGGCTACCGGGATACTGAGAAAACTGCCTGAATTTCGGAAGACTCTCAGACATTGCGGGAGAGTCGGCAACCCTGGTGTAAAAGCAATCAACAATGCAACTGAAATGTGTTAAAGATGAGAAAACTGATGCCTGGCTCCAGCCTAAACGAGGAGTTTAGAAATACTCCTAAGTTTCTTTAAAACATTTCCATACAGGCCATGGACCAGATGCAGAATTTAGAACGACAGGCGGTTAATACAAGCTTGCATGTGTAAGTTACCTGTTGTTCATTAATACCCATGCCCAGAACACTGGGCAAAGCACTGGAATACAGAACATCTGAATACTGCTTCTGTACACTCTGCAATTCCATATGTGGGGCAAGACAGACCTCTGTGCGTAGGTTAGCCCTTGTGTACGATAATCTTGTCCATGCACTTAACCTTATGTGCGGACAAGAAAAAGTAAGGATCTGGGTCCACCAAGGTACAGAACTTAGTAGCGGCTGAACGTATAGAACCTCTCTGTACGTTTGTGCCCTAAAGTCTAGATCAGACCCCATATGCTTATACTCAGTGCCGTTTCTGGACTTAGCAGAGCCCAGGGCGGAAAAAAATTCTGGTGCCCCCCCCCCACACAAAAAAAAATGTAAATAAGTAAATAATTAAATACATTATTTTATAAAAGGTATGTTGTGTATGTGCCTAATAATCCACTTCTGCCAGTTGCTGTGTGCGCAGCCTCCGTTTGTGTCCCATATATTTGTTCAGCCTCTTTTTGTGCCCCTTATATGGATCAGCCTCCTTATGTGCCCCCTTAAATATATTAATCTCCTTCTGTGCCCCCTTATATTATCTGCCCTACATTACTTATAATCTGCCCTACATTATATATTATCTGCCCTACATTATATATTATCTGCCCATAGATAATATAATATTTATAGGAATAATAATAATAATACGGGGCACATAATATCATCATGGGGGCAGATAACAGAAAAAAGGTACACACCTGTACCTGATGTACTGTACAGCAGACAGCAGTAGCAGGGAGTCAGTTCACCAGGAAGTGAACCGCAGGAAGCTCAGGCTTCCCCCCCGATCTGCAGACTGGTCACATGGATGCATCATAGATCCTGCTGCAGCTTAGATTTCTATTCTTGGCTGCAGCGCAGAGTCTGTGTCCCACTGAATGGCTGCCTAGTGTAGCCTCTGCGCTGCAGCTGAGCAGTCACCACTAGCTAAGCAGCACTAGACCACCAGGTAGGCGGCCCTAAAACACAAAATGACAGTGCTGCCCGTGGGGCACATGCCACCCTGCCCCCCAGTTCATCCTGACTCTGCGCTCCCTCTTTAAATCAGCTAGGGGCATGCCCTGTGCGATTGCACACCTCGCCCACCCCTAGAAACGGCCCTGCCAGGGGTGCAATGTTATTGGTTGATATTGCCATCATTTACATTTGACCTGGATGTGTTCCAGTGTTTCCTGTTCCTTGTTGTTGAGTTGCTGCTGTATTCAACATGACTACTGTTATATTGCAGTTTGTGTCTGAGTCCTTTTACATGCTGCAGAAACAGGAATTGCATTTGGGACAGGTGCTATTTGAAGATAGGCCAATTCTTTGGAGATAAGTATGCCTGATGTAAGATTTTGTACAGCATCTCATGGTATTTAGTTGCTTGTGTGACTTTTAATGATGTCTAAAAGAAGTGCAAGATGTCAGCGGGAGTGAGAGCTGGAATAAGTGTACTCCATTTTTTTATGCTTTCTAGGTCTTCCTCAGGAATTAATTCAGGCTCTATGGCAGAGTAAATGGCAGAGACTGAATAGTTACCACTAAGAACTAGGGGTGGAGAGGGGGCAAGTACCTCACTTTCACTAATACCGCTTTCACGTTACTGGTACTTTTTTTAAAACATTATTTGGGGGTATTAAATGTAATTTATTCTTTGTAGGGGGGCATGAAATGTTTAGTATTTTGTTAGGGTAGGGGCCGGCCCTATATTTTATTTAAGTGCTAGTAGGGGTATGTATTTGTGTGTTGTAACGGATGACAGGGTATGCTGGCACTTGTGGTGTGGCAAGCGCTAGCATGCCCTGTCATCCTTGGGCATGCTGATGATTGTAGCACTACAAGCATCAGCATGCTCTTCAGCGCTAAAAATCCACTAAAACCCGGGAAATTCCTGGTGATGTGAAAGGGTCAGACCCGGGAATTTCCCGGATTTTTGGTGGACTTATAACGCGGTTTTGAAAATGACACGGCACTGCTCCCAGAAAAGACCCGGGTACAAAATACCGGGTTTTTCTGGGATGGTGATGTGAAAGCGGTATTCACCTCTCAACACTAGTACTGTTTGCAACAGATGAAATATGACTCCCCTGCAATCAACATGGTTTAGCCCAGGTGTGACTTTAAGTTCTTATTTTAAGAAGATTCTTAAGTGTGAATCGGGTCCTTAATTTCAAGCTCTTTCTTAAGTCTGGATCCAGCCCATTGTTCATAGTAATAGATCACATACTATTGACAATGATCATGATTGTTCCCTTGTTTCACCTTGGGTTGGATCCTGAACTAGGAGCATAGTGCAGACAGAAAGCAATTGCTGGCTTTCGAGAATGATGCAGTCGAAAGCTTTATTTCAGCTGCACTATTTCTGATAACATTTTAAAAATGAAAATCAACATTCCGGAATAGGTTCTATTTCGAATGGTTCCTATTCGAAAAGGTACTTATTATGGTTAATATTAAGCTGTGGGACAGTAAGGAGTTGAGGTTAGGCTCCAGAGAGGTGAGGGTTAAGGTTAGAATGCAGAATGAAGATGTTGAGGGTTAGGGAAGGGTTAGGCTTAGGCTGTGGAGAGTTGAGGGTTAAGGTTAGGCTCTGGAGAGGAAAGGAGGGTTAGTGATAGGTTTGAAGACAGCAATGGTTATGGTTAGGGGATGGTCAGGGTTAGGCTGTGGAGAGCGGAGGGTTGAGGTTAGGGATAGGCTACAGAACAAGGATGGTTATAGTTAGGGGAGGGTTAGGCTTAGACTGTGTAGAGAGGAGGGTTAAGGTTAGGGTTAGGCTTTAGTTAGGCTGCAGTAACGACACAACACGGAAGCTCAGGAACTGGTAAGGTTTACTGCAGGATGACATGGATGGAATAGGATTTGCAACACAGGAGAATACAGATAACATAGAAATTAGGCTCAGATAACAGGTAGTAAACACAAGGATACCGAGAATGCAGAGTCCAAATAAGTCCACAGGAGTAATATGCTGATGTAATTATTGCACAAGGAGTATGCAAGAAAGACCATATAAATTCCATAAAATAAGCAGCGTGGCTGGTATAAAGCAGGTGTCACAAACTGCGAGGTTTTGAGGGACCTGTCCTGGGTTCCAAGGGAAATGACAGATGAGCAGGAGTGAAGTGGAATAGTGGTTTTAATGAAAGTTAGTTGCACAAGATACAGAACAAATAATAGAATGCACTAAAGTGATTCCGGATAGTATCAGGTGAGGAAATATCCAACGGTAGTGAAATGGTGGCCAGGCTATGCCGGGCTAGTTTGAGAGGCAAATGTCCAGGAGCAGAGGTATGGTGACCGGGCTATGCCGGACCGAAGTGAGGGGCAAATGTCCAGAAGGTAGTGGAGTAGGGACTGGTCGGAACGAGAAGCAAAAGTCCAGGAGCAGCGGGTTGGTGGCCGGACTATGCCGGACTATGCCGGACTTGAGTGGGAGAACAACTGGACTGGACTGGAGTTGCAGGCAGGGCCGGACTGGAGTTGCAGGCAGGGCCGGACTGGAGTTGCAGGCAGACAAGACCAGGATGGCAAGACCAGGACGGCAAGACCAGGATGAGACCAGGCGAGACCAGGACGAGACCAGGCACGACCAGGCAATGGATCAGGCAGGACCAGGATGAGACCAGGCATGACCAGGCAATGGATCAGGCAGGTCCAGGATGAAACCAGGAACGACTAGGCAATGGATCAGGCAGGACCAGGATGAGACCAGGCATGACCAGGCAATGGATCAGGCAGGACCAGGATGAAACCAAGCATGACAAGGCAATGGATCAGACAGGACTAGGATGAGACCAGGCACGACCAGGCAATGGATCAGACAGGACCAGGATGAGACCAGGCAATGGATCAGGCAGGACCAGGATGAGACCAAGCATGACCAGGCAATGGATCAGGCAGGACCATAGAGCAACAGTAGAACTTGATGCTAGGCAGGTTTGACTGGGTAGCAACAGTAGGCTAAACTGTATAGCAACAGTTCAGCAGATAGGCCAGTGTTGCAGAATTGCAGGAGCAGAGATCCAGGCACTGGTGGGACCAGTGGTGCAGCGATGCAAGGCAGACAGGTAAGGGTTGCAGGAGCAGATATCCAGGCACTGCTGGGACCAGTGGTGCAGCGATACAAGGCAGATAGGTCAGGGTTGCAGGAGCAACAGGATCAGCAGACAGAATCAGAATGCAATCTCAAGACAGCCAGGCACCTTGAACGAACTAATAGTTCCTAAAAGACCAAGTTGATCTGGGCACAGCATGGACTGTGCACAGAGTTTTAATAGCCCGCCCAGTGCACAGATTGGCTGGAGGAATCATGTGTGTGCAGAGGAGCATCTGACAGGAGGCAAGATGGCGATGCCCATGCACCAGAGAGGTAATGATGCAGATGCCTAATCCCAGATACAAGCACACATGCTTTAATGGAGACTTTTGCAGGATGCTGCCACCACTGGAAGTGGCACCTCAGGAGGGCTGGAGAGTGGTACATCGTGGGGAAGCTGCTGCCAGACGGCTTGTGGTCAGGTAAGTACGGTGCTTTCCGCCGCAGACCGTGACAATAGACGGAGTTTTGACAAGATCTGGGCAGGAATCAAAACGAAGACAGAGAGAACCAGATAACAGGATCACAGTTGAGAAGAGCAATCACAAAAAACAAAGCACAGCAAACAGCTAACAGGCAGAAATGACCCACACATTGCTCTGAAATGATGGGTTAGATAAAACTAGAGAACAGGTGTAGAATAATGAGCAGGTTACATGATAAAGGCCCAGTGACTTAAGGGTATGCTTACCTAATTTATTTGTATTGAGTTGAACCCTTGTGTAAAACCAACATAATATTATGCTATGTTTCCAGCAACTGACATACCTATCCAACTCCCAGGGACATTGTAGAGACCCCATATTTGCCCAATAATCAGGGCAATCTCCCCACCTGATCTTCTGCTACTGAGCTCAGAGCTCTGCTCTGACAGAGGAGATGCAAGAATGTTGTGATCTGCCTTAATATTTCTGTACTATACCTACGAAATATGGGGATGTGCAGAAGTCTGGATCATAAGTAAGGGCTTAAGCCTTTTCTGTACAATTACCGTACCTCCGCCTCCTCTCAACTTGCATACACGATTTACAGTGGGGCTCAGATACAGCTTTCTTATCTAAACATCATAGTAAAAAATATTATACCACAAGCAACCACCCATTAGTAAAACATAAATACTTAAATATACGTATAAAATATATAATATATAAAATACATAATGGTATATTAATGCAACCAAGGCGGCGGCCGAAACTTGGGTGCAAATATCTTATACCACAATAATAATCAATAATATTGTAAGTATATCCAGGCAAAGTTTGGTGGTAAAGTGTTTTTTATGTCCACAATTATATATGAGCCCTAATCCTAATTTTCTTAGAGTTAGCTGGGTTGATATTTCCTTGGAAGTTAGATAGTAACAGCTAAGTCAACCAACAATGTTAATAGGCACATACACTGCTCTATAGGAATAGAACTTCTGAGCTGTAAATAGAATTGTACTTCCATCGTTAGCTGGTGTGGCGCTTAAGCTTCAGTCTCCTTGCAAATGGGCTGTGCTTCCCCTCCGCGGGGGAAAGCATGCAAAGTTTACAGTGTGGGAGGAGTCTCCCACACTAGTGCGGATAAGCGGTCGCAGCATAAGCTGCCATAAAGCCCGCACAAGAGAGGGCAGTGACAGGGGGCGTACACTCCCCTCTCTCTCTTGAACGGAAAGCGTGCAGGGGTCTGGATCTAGTCCATGGTGGAGAAACTAGATTTTAGCCTTTTAGTAAATCACTAAAACTTTGTTTACTTACCATTTAACACCTGCTGGCTTCCTGCAGAGATCTGACAATGGAGCTGACATCACCAATTCAATGCACATCATGCGTTATATACTCACTTTGTAGGACATTAAATGGATGGCGTCAGCTCCATTGTCTTATCTCTACAAGAAGTCAGTAGCTGCTAAATGTTATGTAAATAATATTTTAATGATTTCTGAAGTCCCATTTAACTTTCCCCAGCAGGTGGGCCCACCACTTTTTCCTGTTTTGGGGAAAGGTTTAACTGGACACAACTGTACACATCTTGCCCAATTCCACCCAACTGTTGGGATTACTTCGGTTATGGAAATCTGGAAGATCTGTAACGGAATTGCAGTGTGTGCAAAATGCAGCTGTTTTCTGCTCCTTTGAGTGGAAAATAATCTTTTTGCGGGGGTCAGGAATACAGTCCATTATTAGTATACTTAATAACAATGGCCTGATCCTGACTTAATGCGTGTCCAGATTGCTACCTTAACTAGACCTAGTCATAACGGGACATCCCCGCCCCCGACCCCTCATTTACATGGCTATTCCCTCCTGTATGCTATGGATACGGCCATCGTAAATGAAGCACCAGCCCCTTCTGCGTAAGTACTGGTGTGCGTAACTTCATTACGTATTTAGTGCTTACGTTGTCTGAACATCTGGCACGTGCTTATACAGATGTTTCGACTTCGAGGTAATTTGTTATTGCCAGATACTCTCTCCTGACTCCTGACTTTTTCTTACGTATTTTACGTAAATGCGGTCTAAGCAAGAAAAAGATACGTAGATTACATAAAAAAATTACTAACATGCGCAGTAGTAAAAATCGCTAAACACCGGACGTATATGTTATACGTCTGGTACTCTGAATATGGACCTAAGTAAGGAAAGTTACTCCTGGGATTGCAGGGGAGTCATATTTCATCTGTTGCAAACAGTATTAGAGTTGTGAGGTGATGTTTCCTATCCCAAGTCTAAATGTAAACAGTGTGATAGTAAAGCTGGTCAGTATCTGTGTGCAGTAAGCAATTCAAAGATATATCCCTGCATGCAAAGACTACAATTAACTTGACTCACCCTGAAATCAACATGGTTTTGCCCAGGTGTAATCTTTCTCTCTTATAGTAAAGCTCCTTCTTAAGTCTTGATCCAGCCCTATATTAGCAATGTAAAAGTGATTATAAAACTGAATAGAAAAGAGAGTTGGGATTAGGGTTATTGGTGACACCCCAAAAACAAAAACCCTACTGGGCAGCCACTTCATGGGTGTGTTGGAAAAGCTGCTAAGCTGGTAATTATTTTTTAAATGTTGACCGTTACAATCAACTTAGTAACGTTAAGATTTAAACCTGGGAAACACTGGGTACTGCAGCTAATACTATATACAAAGTAGGGGATTGAAAAGTGGGGCTGATCCAGAGTCAGGAGTTACTGCTCCAAAAGATGATCAAATCAGATCCTGGACAAACTATGGTGCAATATGAGGGGTGCATATTAATTGATGATTTTTCCATGCAGGGGAGTACTAGCTGATTTTGCTTATTTCAGACAAATACTGAACTGAGGTCTGTTGTAAAACTTTAATTTAAGTTGTGCTACAAAACATCACCTCCTAAATCATTCCCTTGGCAAGTTCTAAATGATATTCCATTTAGAGTTCAAAACATGATTTTTGACAATGGTGCAGATTTGATCTTTTGTGGCCAGTTACTTTCAACTCTGCCCCTTGTGTAGACCAGTATCAAATACGTTAACCACCAAATAATCACACAGATTATCAGATAGAAAGGAGAATCGCCCATGTGTAGCCAGTTTTAAACTTGTAACTCTAAAGCTGGATCTGTACAATTGTATAGGAAATATTTATGGGTTAGGAAATGTAAGCATTTGCTTGAGGACTGTATTGTGCATAGAGCAGCATTTTTGCTGATTTATAGCAAATTTTGATGTTAGGCTCTTTGCACTAGAACAGGGGTTTTCAACCAGCGGTACTAGAACCACTGGTGCTACTTGAACCAGTGTCATGTGGTACTCAGGGCAATTGGGCATGGTTGTCAGGAGGTATGATACCAAATTGCCAAGGATAAATTGCATATGTATAAAATGCACCTTAAAATCACTGCTAAAATATGTAAAGAACAACAAAAACCCTGAAAATATATTTATAGGTCTACATGATCTTCCATATTGGATAACTGGTACTCCCCCCAAAAAGGTTGAGAACCACTGCTCTAGAACAAACATTAGAAGCAATTACTTAGCATTGCCCTCTGCTGGACACAGCTCCCCTCTGCCGTCTAAGAACATCACTAAGCTGGTAGCTGATGGCAATGCTTTTTAAACAGCACACAACACTCAGATTTCTATATTCTGCCTAAGTCATAAATCTTCCCCACAGAAGTGACTTCCACAAGTTGTTACACCACTGAATGTTATATCATACAGTATCCTAGATCAGAATTAAAGATACTCACACAGATAATAAGTATGGAGATATAATAGTGTTGTGAATACTTTAACAATAATATATAGTTTTACACATTGGTGCAGCTAAGTACCACCTTTATTATAGACTTGAAGCAAAAACACAAAAACGTTTTTATTAAGTGTGGACTTATTGGTGCGCACTCAATCTCCAGTAACTTAAGGTTAAATTAAATATTAATAGTAGAACATAAATTTTATTGGGTATGCATTAAAAAAAGCGAATATTTAAAACAAGTGAAAGGGGTAAGGGAAAGAATTTAAAATCAACAATGTACTGGACTGTCTCTGTGTCAATGCTGTATTATCTAGCAACCTGTTTATATAGAGAAATAACACCTGTTAAGGTAGAGCTAGAAACAATATCTTTATAGGAAAGCAGTTATATCTTAGTATTTGAAGATTCTAGTTTTAATTCTTCTCAATATAAGTAGTTTACAATGGGTTAATAAGTTGTTTAATGTCTCAGTAGTTCAGCTATTAAGCACTAGAAATATTTAACTATTTTAACAGTTGTTTTATGGGAGAAAATCTCATGAAATTATGACAAAATATTCACTATTTGCCAAAACCAGGTCTAATTATTAGACAAGATAGACATACTCCATACACATGATTCAGACTCTGATCCACAGGAGCACACATATCATCCGCCATCATACATGCTGTAAGTGGGTTACAAAATGTGGGAGGAGGCAGCGTGTGGTCCGAAAGCGCACACGGCACCTTTGGATTGCAAACAATAACGGCCCGTAATGCACGGGCACACAGTAGCTAAGCACATTGCAGCTACATTGCCAAATATGTGGCACAAGCACAGGATAGTACAGTGTAATGCTGACTGTAAAATAACAGCGTACATTTTGTAATGTGTTTGGAGTGTGTGAAATAGGTGGCGGAAGATGAACCCCTGGACATAGACATGACCTGGGGCAGATGCATATGTTTTGATTTGAACAGTCCTTTTTTACATCTGCGTACATCTGACTCGGCTGTGACTGAGTGCTCTTTAATTATGAGCATGCGCAGCAGAAATTTATGCAGACATTTGTCACATCAGCTGGCATTAGCTCACCTCTGGATCAGATTCTGTCTTTGGCTTTCCTATTACATACTAGAAAATGTCAGCTAGAATCTGATTGGTTGCTTTAGGCAACATCTCCACCAATAAATTACTTCTACAGTACAAGCAGAAGAAGGGCAAAGGAAATGCTATAAAAGGCAAAAAACTGTTAGAAAGGCTCAGGATTAACCTTAATCTGAAGGAGATTAAACTAAGAGGCTATGGATGCCTGTGGGAATGTCACTAGCTTTCATCTTGTAAATTTGATCCAACGAGATGTTTGAAAACTCTGGTGCGGATGCAGTTTGGATACAAAATTAATGATGTAAACTTGATACAAGGCCTCTTCTCCAGGATTATTTGTTTGTGTCACTGTTCTTGTGCCTATTAATCTTCAGTAGTGGTTGTCTATATCAATAGGTTGGCTTTGTTGGTGCTGTTTTAATGGCATGAATGCAGATGCACGTTCCACTGGTTAATAAGGTTTTGGCACAGGTAGAGGTTGGGTTGAGGTGTATTCCTCAGCTTAGAGGTTTGCCCAGTGATTTGTGTGTCGAAGAGTTCAGGGCCAGTAAGGTCAATGGTGTGTTATGCATGTTTGCATTTACTGAGAAGATCACCGGTCGTTACAGTGTTAGATATATGTATATTTCCTATTATCATTATTTAGCTTTTCTTACTTGTTCATATTAAGGCAATTGTTAATAAATCTAAATTTTAGACCCATTTCAGCTGTCTATTGTTTTCCTATTGGGCTCAAAAGCATAATTACCTTTGGTGAAGGGGGTAAAGCTGTTATTGAGCATATGGTGCAACTGTGGTAAAGGATGATAAACCCTGGAGATTAAAAGACCTTGGTTCAGGATGGCATCACGAACAGTGGATCCAAAATGAAGCTACACAAACCACACCTCTACCAAACTTACCAGACATTCCACTGGACATCCCATAGGACCAAACTTGTAAGATGAAGATGAGTAACATCCTGGGTTCAACCCCATCCTGGTAGTTTAACTTTCCTTATCTTAATGTTAACCTTCCATCAAACTAGCCTTTAACAACACAAGAAAGATTCCAAAAGTTCTAGAACTCTATTTATATGAGTTTGAAACTGTCATTAGAAAAATAAAATGAACAATACATTATTGTTTTTTTTCCACCTGGAAAATCCCTTTCCCTCAACAAACCGTGTGATGACTGCAATATGTTCAATTTAAGTAGATCATCTTGTCAGACTTTACTTCTCTGCCCTAAAGGCATGAAAAAAAAAATCTCTTCCCTTTAAAGTCTAAAAGAACATCATGGCCCCATTTCTTGACAGGATATTGCTCACATCACTTTGCTTTCCAGCAGTTGTGACTTGGCTCTAATGATGTCACCTAGCCTGGCATCCCAAGTGTAAATTCTATTGTGTGTATACAGAGGTACACTGTGCAGGAAATGACTTCATTCTGCGACCCTTTCATTTGAGAAACAGTAAACTAACAGCAAGAAAGCAAGACCAAACTGTTCCACAAATACTTTACTATGTTATGTAAAGTCAAATTAAAATAAACAACAATGTAAGTGAACTACAGCTAGCCAGCATCAAATTCTAAAAGAGCTAAATTATCTCCCAGTTAATGGCTAGCTGTCCTGGGGGCATTTACCCTTTGGGTCACACAGATGACCAAAGAGGCAGAGCAGACACCAGCCTATGGGCCCCGCGCTTATTAGGGGTCCCACAACAACGGATTAAAATAATATTGATTTGCTCTTGAAAGAAAATGACAATCATGCTTTCTTAAATTGAAATTAAATTTTATATTGAAGGCTCTATAGAGAAAATACTGTATTAATGTAAGAAGCGTGGGTCTCCACTGAGAACGGCCCTATTTTGAAAAGGCAAAGCTCCGGAACATAAGTATAAATTTTACCCCAACT
>WWET01002192.1:29575-55440 GCA_011038615.1 Limnodynastes dumerilii
TGTGTCAAGATACGCTTTCCAAACCCTACCTTAACTTTTTCCAACGTAACCGCAGCCATACGCACACGTACGTATGGGCTGAACGAATTTACGCAGCTAAGCACGCCCATACTGTACACTTTAAATACAACCCCCCGCCTACTTCACGTATTTCAGACGTATTTTCAAGTAACGTAAAATCGGCACGCCCACACGTAAGTATTTACGTGACACATACGTTAATGCCCCGTACGTTCACAATTACGCTACGTGAATGTGCGTATTTTCTATGGTGCGCATGCGCAGTGCGTTCTAAACAGCGAATTTACGTCTCCGCCACACGTAAATTCGCTTCGAAGCGTTGTTCTGGATCAGGCCCATTATTTGTATCTTTAGTCACTATGTTTTTCACAATTTTTTCCTTTTCCTCATTATTTCCTCCTTTTTGATAAAATACAGTATGTTCCTTTTAATTAATAAAAATAAAAATGTATAGTACTTATAAGGGAGCAGTAGCAATTCCCGGTGAAAGAAATACTGACACTAGTTTCTCTATTGAAGAAATCCCGACATGGAAAAAATACAGACAACAAAAATTACTGACTAGTAAAATTATAAACAAAAATAAATCCCCTACACATAAAAAACAGACAGCAAAAATACCTGACAAATATAATCCCCATAATAATAATCATTATTATCGTCATCATGATCATTATCATCATTGCTAATAATCAACATTATTATTATCATTATCATCATTAGTATAGTCCTTATTACCATCATCATTACCATTTTTTACCATCATTATTACAGTTAAGATGATGATGATTATTAGTCATTATTATTATCATCATCATCATTATAGTTATCATCAGTATCTTAAATCATGTTGTTATCATTAGTATCATCATTGGTCTTGTTATTATTGGTGTATCTATTATATTGTTATGATTAGTATTTTTACGATTAGTATAGTTATAATTAGTAATTACACCAGAGATTGGGAATTTGCTAATTAATCATGATTTTTTTAATCTTTAAATTAGTTGTATGTTATGTAAAAGAGGCCATTCTGCCGTTTGGACAGCATTCTTCCTGCAATAGTCAAACAGTGTAAACCTAGATTGCGTACATTGGGTCGTATTTACACTTAAGAAGCTTGTACTTCTTAACTGCGTAGAATTGAGAAATGAGCTACTACGCATGCGCTTAGGTACGTAGATTGAATTAGTGAGGTCCATTGTTCCTTTGTGAGCATCTCTTTTCTGGGCATGCTCAGTGAGAACATATGATAAAACCTCTTCAACTGGTATACACTTAACTAAGAGTCAATGGGTATGCTGAAATATGATACATGTCTAAATCTGTAGAGATACTGTGCTGGATAAACATTTTGAGTACAGAACAAAACACTGGGCAGCTGCTACGATGGGACTTGCACACATATATCCCAGATGATGGACATATTAGACTTTTGCTACTTTTTGCAAACAGAGTAATCTGAAGGAATCTCCTTTCTATACAAATTACACTTGTCACAGCCATTACATGAATCACATGCTCAAAGAAACCAACAAATGATACAATCTGTTGTAAATGTGCACTTTCCCTTAACAGTGTTTTTCTTTGTAAGATGGGAGATTCCTTCTTATTAAAACAGGTTATTACCTACCAGACATCAATTTTCTGCTATAACTGTCTCATGCCTCTGATTCCTGAAAGTTGTTTGAAATCTGGGTGTGTTGTAATTGGAGCAGTAATGAAGATGTCATGTAACAACTCGCGCTTAAGACAAACACTGCGAAGCTCTGCAGGAATTTATCGCCAAATGTTGTTATTCTATCAAGGGAAATTAGGTATTTCCCAATTTCACATGACTAATTTATTGGCTCTTCCAACACACATTGGGAGGTTTTCCCTAGCTTTCAATGTTGGCTTTTTTTACCCCCTATATGTACCTCGCTTATTATTTTTGCCATGGGAACAACAAACAAGTTCTTTGGATACAACTGAATGTAAAGTATAGCATATACAGTCAGGTAAGATATGCATGGAATGACGCCTTCCTAAATACTACAGTTCCCCCGGTATTAGGGGAGAGACGGCAAATCTCACAGTGAGGCTGTGATTTCATGCAAATCATGGCCTCAAGTCCCGCCCTCCTGCCTAGCAATACTACTATTCCTGGCGTTACTAGGGAATGGGCGGGACTGGATTATGTAATTTGCATAATTAAACCACATGCGGCCTCCCCATAATTCCCCCATCTCTGGTTTTAGTTCCATTCCTGGTTTTACCTGTGAACATTCCAGATATGAACTCTATCAATGTTTGATGGGATATTCATGTTTATATTTATATACATTAATTACATTGGGCCAGATACAGAGCTACGTTTTCATTACGTTTCCTAGCGTAGCGTACTTACACTAGCATGTTTACTGTGCACTCCCCTTGGCTGTACGTAGTTTAGCCGTGTTACGCTTTCCAAACCCTACTTTAACTTTTCCAAGTGTAACTCCTGTCGGCCGTAATGGCTGCACGTACTTACACGCCTAAGCACTCCCATACTGTACCATTTAAATGCCTCATCCCGCCTCCGTAGCGTAATTACAGGTGTTGTATGGCTGGCACGCCCCTTTGTTTGTATTTACGCTGTTGATAGTAGTCTGGTACATACATTAAGGTTAAGGTTATGTGTCATAACATCGGCCGCGCACATGCGCAGTACATGCAAAATAGAGTTTTTACGTCTCCGGCTAGCGTACACATACACACCTTGTACATTACTAGTAATATGTATATATATATATATATATATATATATATATATATATATATATATATATATATATATATATATATATATATATATATATATATATATATATATATATATATATATATATATATATATATATATATATATATATATATATATATATATATATATATATATATATATATATATATATATATATATATATATATATATATATATATATATATATATATATATATATATATATATATATATATATATATATATATATATATATATATGTATATATGTATAATATTTTTACACTACTGGGTGGCCACTTGTATTTTTATACAATTATGGGGGGACATTATATGCATTTATTGATATATAATGTATTTTATGTATGTTCTGTATATGTATAGTGCTTATTTGTAACTGTTGTTTTTTACAACACACAGCACAGCATGGTTATATGGCTTACCATGCTGACACTGATAGAACTAAAAAAGGTCAGCAATGCTGACACTTGTAGTTGTATCAGCGCTGCATGGATAATCATTACAACCATGCTGTGTTTGCCTTTTGGTACACTTTGGGTCAGTGTCGGGCTTTTTTTATAAAAAATGCCCCAAACAACAGGCAATTTTTTTTTCAGGGATTTCACGTCGGACTAAAGGCGATTTAGTCAAATCAACTTTAGTGAATCCGACGAGTTCTATCTTTTAAATGGCAAACATCTGGACGATTTCTGTCCATCGATGTTTGCCTTGACGATTTGGTCAAAGGCTCAAGTCCCGGGAGTTTGGCTTTAGTGAATACAGCGATTTGTTAATCACAACCAAACTCCCAGGAGTTTGGGCGATTTGGACTAAATCTATTTTAGTAAATGAGGCCCCATGAGATTGTGGACACATTGAACTCCAAGGCGACGCCACAGACTTTGAGAAGGCTTTAGATTGACCTGGAGGGAAAGCAGGGTTGTCCCACAGAGGTAATAAAGGAGAGGATAGAGGAGGTGAGGCCACCCATGGTCTGCAGGCATCCCATAGTGTGGCTGAGAATGCTGTCGTGGGGAGCAATGGCATAGCTGAGGGGCACTGCGCGTGGGGGAAGTTTCTATAGCCACTCAGGCTAGTCTGCCAGGAGGAGCGGAAGAGGCCACTAAGATTTAACTATTGCATACTAGATAATGTCTGCTAGAATGTGATTGGTTGCTACAGGCAACATGTCCAGTTTTTCAAGCCCACAGCTTAGTAAATCTGGTCTTTAATGTTAAAGGTTAAAATCAAATATTTCACAAATGTGACTAGTGATTAGTATACATGAACATTTTTCATGAGGTTATATTTAGGTAGTATGTTCTAAGTCACTTATTTTACCCATCACAATACATAACTAATATTTCAAACAAACTTAATGTATTGTGCACTTTAGTGGGGAAGAATTAAAATACAAGATAGGAAAGGGACGTTACATGAGCCCTTTTCTGTAAATATCACATGACTCTTCTCCTGTCTTTAGTGTCATCTATAGTCGGATCATTGCTAAGGTAATACAACGACATAGCTGCAGGTGATACACGTATTAACATATACATGCACCTAATATGGTTTCACCTATGATCCATCCCAATTTTAATTTTAAAAAATGTGCTTCTTAAAGCATATGAGGGGTATCCACATTACTGAGGTATTTCATGCACATATTATGGCGTAATTCCATAATTGAGTGTAATTGTAACCTTATCCAGAACTGGATGTATCTAGGAGATACACCTGAATGTGGATATGGAGTACATAGGTTAGAAATGTGTCACGTAGAAACGTTACGTATTTTGGACCAGATCCAGACTTACGTTCCTATTCCATTTTATCACGTAGCGTATTTACACTAGCGTATTTTTTATGCACTACCCTAGGCACTCCCCTCGCTCATACATACTTTTGCCGTTTTACGCTTGCCAAAACCTACCTTAACTTTTCAAAGCGAACTAATGACGTACGTAAAGGCTTCACGTACGTAAGTGTCTAAGCACGCCCATACTGTACGATTTAAATACCTCACACCACCTCTGAAGCATAATTAAGGGTGTCGTATGGCTGTCACGCCCCTTTGTTTGTAGTTACACTGTTGATACTAGGCTGGTACGTATCATCAGAGTTACGTGGCGTAACATCTGCCGCACGCATACACAGTACATACAAAATAGCGTTTTTACGTCACCAGCTAGTGTACGTAGTTCTGGATCTACCCCAAAGTGTGCAAATTGCATACAGATCTGGATTTAGTCCAGTGTGCAGAAGTTGGCTATGCATTCGTTCTGCGCATATGCAGAACAGGACCTTCCGCCGATGCGATTCCGATGAATGCAACCATCTGATGCTGCGCTCTGTTGTAGAAATATGATTCTGACAGTGGAACAAGCCCACTTATAGGAATGGTAATTGTAGAGTAAGCTTTCCCAAACCCTTACGTGTGATCCTCCATTCTGTTTGTGAGCCTTCCACATCTGTACATTTAAGGTAGGGTTCTGCATGCTGAAGACCTATATACATTAGTGTCTGTTGCAGAGGCTTACCTGCTGAATCTGGTATTAATGCTGAATCCAGCATTAATAAATAACAAATGATCGATAATCATTTGTTTTTTCACACAGTCAGGCAGGTGCACATCGATGTGCCTAAAACACAAATGTGTATTTTGAACCTGGACATTGGGAGTGAAGTATGTAAAATTCCAATGCCAAAATGTCCATCACAGCCCCTTCACATGCAAAGTGCCATATGCATAAATTGCATACAACACCTCTCCCCCCATCATATTTTTTGGGGACAGTAGATGTATGAAATTTAGCTCAGCTGGAGAAATTTTTTTGCTCTGCAAATAGCCTCTTTATTTCCCTAGTTTAGTAATATGTACATATTAAAACCACCTAATAAAAACACCTAATAAAATAGTAAGTCTAAGATAAATAAGTAATAATGCAGGTCCACAAGGGAAAAGCTATAAAATTCCATAGAAAAAAAAACCTTGTGGTGTAACATGTCTAATTAAGGTTTCCTACAATTATGTTAAATCAGAGAACTTTGAAACTTTTTTATGCAAACTCCAAAAAGCAATGAATTAAGGCTGGAGCCTTAATGGGCCTGTTCCTTAAGCAATACAGACATGATGTACTATCAAATCCTGTGGTTAGCTGCAGATTCAACACTATCATGGTTTGAGCTTACCATCAATGACCAAATGTTGGAGCTGCTTTGTGTGTGTAATCACCAGGGGTTATACAGCTTTTGGGACGCATTTTTTACGGCGATTCCCATGTGTATTTTTAGGTACGTTTCAATTGCGAATGCGTAGTAACTTTATTTACGTAGTTCACGTAGACTACAGGCGCGGAAGTCCCTCGCAGATGGACGTGTGAATTGCACGTTGGTACATACGTCCGGATCTCCCACGTAAAAATAGGCATGTGAGAATTTAAATAAAAATGGGCGGGGGAAGCATTTTAATAAAGGAATGTGGGCACGCCTAACATGATTCGCACATACGGAGGACACATACGCACGCAACTGCTCACGGAAAGTTACAAGTGGTCTATTGAGGCGGAAATCACCGACAGCACGGCCGAGAGAGGGGAGTGTCATGGGAGAGAGAGGGGAGTGTCATGGAAGAGAGAGGGGAGTGTCATGGGAGAGAGAGGGGAGTGTCATGGGAGAGAGAGGGGAGTGTCATGGGTGTGAGAGGGTTTTGCGTACTTTTAAGGAAACGGATCTTTGAATACGGCCCTCAGAGAGGAAAGTTACTCCTGGGCTAAACCATGTTGATTGCAGGGGAGTCATATTTCATCTGTTGCAAACAGTATTAGAGTTGAGAGGTGATGTTTCCTATCCCAAGTCTAAATAACAGTGTATAGTAAAGCTGGTCAGTATCTGTGTGCAGTAAGCAATTCAAAGATATATCCCTGCATGCAAAGAATACAATTAATACTCCTCCTGAAATCAATGGTCTAAAGACTACGCTTACGCAATCTATGTACAGAAATGGTAGTAGCTCAATTCTCAACACAACGGGCCTGATCCAGAAATACAGACGCCGAGGGAATTACAGCTGGCAAATTAGGGGACGGGGCGTGGAAAGCCCCGTTACAATAAGCTTAGCTGATCGTAAACTTTAGGGTAGGAATCTGGACATGTAAGTGTCCAGATTTACGCCCAACAGTGGGGAGTGCACGCTACGTACAGACCACGGGTGGCTGTAAGGCGCTCGTAGGTCTGGATCCGGCCCAACATACGTAAGACAAGGATCCAGCCCTAAAGCTGGGCACATAATGGAGGGCAATCTGATGATTATCGCACCGATCTCTTGATAACAGTCAGATAGCTCCAACGTGTGTACTGTCCAACAGAACCGCATTGTGTTTTATGTTTGGATGCTCCCAATTTTTGCGATCAGCAATGTCCAGATGTCTGTATAAAACTTCAGTGTGTACTGACACACGGTCTTCACTGCAACGATTCCCATTCATGTTTCTGAATAGGGGCACTGGTGGGCGACCATATTATTGCAGCAAAGGCTTATGGGAACAGTTTGTAAATGATCCACAGTAAAATAGAAAGCAGTGTGCTCAGGGGCATCGTTAAGCAGGTCAGGACATAAAATTGTTACAATGAAAACCTTCAATGTGTACTCAGCTTTACCCTTACACAATGTCAGCCTTGTGTGCAAGCGTATTGGAGTCCAGGTCCCACAAGTACCATGGGTAGAGAACCCCCTGAGCTAGGATATTGTATTTTATTTTCACATATTTTGCCATTTTAATGTTGTTTTCTTTCTGCTGAGTGCCTAAGTCCAACCTCAGAGAAGGCATCTACTACTTACCTAATGACCAGGTGCAGAACTACCATTGGTGCAACAGGTGCAAGGGGCCCATAGCCATCATCACCACACCACCATAGCTCCCTATGTGGCTTACCTGGGATATCATCAGAACCAAAGCATATTTTTTGCACCTGGGCCCACAACTCACTAGTTCCGCCTCTGCTAATGAAAATAGACAGTGTGCAATGTATTAAAGCAGGGAGATCACTGCCGCGCTCAATGCAGGTTGTTATAGTGTACAAAATATATGTTTATTGCTTTAAACTTGTTTCATGACATTATTAGTTATTCTCATTAAATAGTCATTATTTATTTTGTTACCTCATTACATATTATCTACATTATCTCTGCTGACCACAGTTTTATGAATGACATATATGAAAAGAAGTTCTCTAGCAAGCCAATATAGCAGTTTCCATGGGTGTAGTCGCCGCTCCAATGATCTGTCTTTGAACAGATCACTTTGTTGCAATGAAATGCTGAAAGTTTTCTGCAATTTGCAGCAAGAAGCCATCTTTCTTGGAGGAGAAACTCCATTGGCCAGATTTACTAAGCTGCGGATTTGGAAAAGTGGAGATATTGCCCATAGCAACCAATCAAATTCTTAATGCCATTCTCTAGTATGTAATAGTAAAATGAGATCTAGAATCTGATTGGTTGCTATGGGCAACACCCACAGCTTAGTAAATCTGGTCCCATGGGTCTAACCTCCATGATATACATGAAGAGATCAGTGGGTACGACACCATGATTCCACAATGCAGCTTGGATGGATAGTGAAGAGAGCAGTTAACTAAAAGTACAAAGAACATAAGAAAAATTCAACAAGAAAAAAAAGTTAAGAAAAGAAATTAATGCAAGATACCAGAAGCAGGTAAGTAAATGAAGAGAGTTAATGAATGTTAAATGTTGGCCGTAAATACATAATTACCAACAAGCTAAACTGGCAAATCAGACCATTCACAATTCACCAATGGGGTCAGATTTACTAAGCTGGGTGTTTGTAAAAGTGGAGTTGTTGCCTATAGCAACCAATCAGATTGTAGCTATCACTCTCTTTTTACATACTAGAGAATGTCAGCTAAATCTGATTGGTTGCTATGGGCAACATTTCCAAACCCGCAGCTTATTAAATCTGGCCCAAAGAATTACAACTGTTTTCCTACTAACCCTACTAAACCTGCTCACTTTTGGGTGGTGATATCCCAGTAAACAGTAAAACATTTCCGTGTGACTATATAATATAAACTCTAAAAAAAGGTGCCATGATATTTGAATTTAGGAGTCTGACTAGATGACAGACTCTGTGTAATATATATTCTGTTCCTCTGGCAGCATCTTCTTTGAGTTTACTGTTCACTGGCACCACCAGCGATATTTATATATTTCAAATACTCGTCCACCGTTCCAAAACATTCCTGGCGTTTCAACGGCTATCACAGCTGCTGGGCCAGGGAAGCATGTACTGTACTCGTTTGTTTATCTCGTTTGCTGTAGGAACAGCCCTTATAATGGCTTCGGTGTCATGGGATGTTACTTACTTGGCATCTGTGTTATTTTCTTTTTTTTTCTATCACATAATAAGAGCCTGGAAGTAAAATGAGGTCACGCAGAGGGGTGATTGAAGACATTCCAGGACACCCTTCTAGGTAAACATGTACATTATTCATAAACAAACAGTTACTTTTCATTTGGCTTTACAATGTCAGCTTTTTAATGTGGTGAATTGCAGAGATGTACAGGATCAGGGGCTAGCTTACATCTGATGTTGTGGTTAGCATACAATAGGATGCCAGGAGGATTTAAGATCGGATCAAAGACAGGTTCTGTGTGGCTTTAAATCTGAAATCTACTTTGTCATTAGGACCTGCCCAGCTATCACCAGTGCGGGATGCTGAATACTTGAATCAATCTAGATATGACAGGCTATTTCACTGATTATTCTGGTTGTTGAATGCACCTCTGTGCTGCGGGGTAAACAGAACAGGTTTGGAGATGGTTCCCCTCTGCCCAAATAATAAATTCCTCCACAATTTCAGTAAACAAACGCTGCAAAATAATATCTTGCTTTTCAACACCACTGTGAAATAAGCTGACAATGCAAAATCACACAGGTACAGTAATGATCATATTATACTTTACAAACCTATATGTGATCATAAACATTTATTCACAGCTGCACAAACTAAAGCTGGCCATTCATTGGGACAATTATCGATCCCAGCAGGTGGTGGCCCATAAACAGGACGATTTCCTGCAAGGGACAGGTCCCTTTATCAGCACCATACACCTCTCATGCTGGGACCGATAACCCTAGCAGAAGAGGGGGGAGGGGCAGGGCTCTCTACTACACTATGTCCTATGTATTATGCTGCTGACAGCTTTAAAGTATAACTTCAAAGCTGTCAGAACAGCATAGTACATAGATCTGCAGCAGTGGCTTTTGCAGGGAGTAGAGACAGGGATCAGCCAAAGCCACGCTTCACACAGTGCAGCTCTGTATGATCCCTGTCTGTACTACTCCCTGCAATAGACGCTGCTGCATATCTATACTATGTTGCTCTGACAGCTTTGAAGGTATACTTCAGAGCTGTCAGAGCAGCTTTGTACATGGCATTCTCTCTCACACACTGTGCATCCCATAATACATTCTCTCTCACACACTGTGCATCCCATAATACATTCTCTCTCACACACTGTGCATCCCATAATACATTCTCTCTCACACACTGTGCATCCCATAATACATTCTCTCTCACACACTGTGCATCCCATAATACATTCTCTCTCACACACTGTGCATCCCATAATACATTCTCTCTCACACACTGTGCATCCCATAATACATTCTCTCTCACACACTGTGCATCCCATAATACATTCTCTCTCACACACTGTGCATCCCATAATACATTCTCTCTCACACACTGTGCATCCCATAATACATTCTCTCTCACACACTGTGCATCCCATAATACATTCTCTCTCACACACTGTGCATCCCATAATACATTCTCTCTCACACACTGTGCATCCCATAATACATTCTCTCTCACACACTGTGCATCCCATAATACATTCTCTCTCACACACTGTGCATCCCATAATACATTCTCTCTCACACACTGTGCATCCCATAATACATTCTCTCTCACACACTGTGCATCCCATAATACATTCTCTCTCACACACTGTGCATCCCATAATACATTCTCTCTCACACACTGTGCATCCCATAATACATTCTCTCTCACACACTGTGCATCCCATAATACATTCTCTCTCACACACTGTGCATCCCATAATACATTCTCTCTCACACACTGTGCATCCCATAATACATTCTCTCTCACACACTGTGCATCCCATAATACATTCTCTCTCACACACTGTGCATCCCATAATACATTCTCTCTCACACACTGTGCATCCCATAATACATTCTCTCTCACACACTGTGCATCCCATAATACATTCTCTCTCACACACTGTGCATCCCATAATACATTCTCTCTCACACACTGTGCATCCCATAATACATTCTCTCTCACACACTGTGCATCCCATAATACATTCTCTCTCACACACTGTGCATCCCATAATACATTCTCTCTCACACACTGTGCATCCCATAATACATTCTCTCTCACACACTGTGCATCCCATAATACATTCTCTCTCACACACTGTGCATCCCATAATACATTCTCTCTCACACACTGTGCATCCCATAATACATTCTCTCTCACACACTGTGCATCCCATAATACATTCTCTCTCACACACTGTGCATCCCATAATACATTCTCTCTCACACACTGTGCATCCCATAATACATTCTCTCTCACACACTGTGCATCCCATAATACATTCTCTCTCACACACTGTGCATCCCATAATACATTCTCTCTCACACACTGTGCATCCCATAATACATTCTCTCTCACACACTGTGCATCCCATAATACATTCTCTCTCACACACTGTGCATCCCATAATACATTCTCTCTCACACACTGTGCATCCCATAATACATTCTCTCTCACACACTGTGCATCCCATAATACATTCTCTCTCACACACTGTGCATCCCATAATACATTCTCTCTCACACACTGTGCATCCCATAATACATTCTCTCTCACACACTGTGCATCCCATAATACATTCTCTCTCACACACTGTGCATCCCATAATACATTCTCTCTCACACACTGTGCATCCCATAATACATTCTCTCTCACACACTGTGCATCCCATAATACATTCTCTCTCACACACTGTGCATCCCATAATACATTCTCTCTCACACACTGTGCATCCCATAATACATTCTCTCTCACACACTGTGCATCCCATAATACATTCTCTCTCACACACTGTGCATCCCATAATACATTCTCTCTCACACACTGTGCATCCCATAATACATTCTCTCTCACACACTGTGCATCCCATAATACATTCTCTCTCACACACTGTGCATCCCATAATACATTCTCTCTCACACACTGTGCATCCCATAATACATTCTCTCTCACACACTGTGCATCCCATAATACATTCTCTCTCACACACTGTGCATCCCATAATACATTCTCTCTCACACACTGTGCATCCCATAATACATTCTCTCTCACACACTGTGCATCCCATAATACATTCTCTCTCACACACTGTGCATCCCATAATACATTCTCTCTCACACACTGTGCATCCCATAATACATTCTCTCTCACACACTGTGCATCCCATAATACATTCTCTCTCACACACTGTGCATCCCATAATACATTCTCTCTCACACACTGTGCATCCCATAATACATTCTCTCTCACACACTGTGCATCCCATAATACATTCTCTCTCACACACTGTGCATCCCATAATACATTCTCTCTCACACACTGTGCATCCCATAATACATTCTCTCTCACACACTGTGCATCCCATAATACATTCTCTCTCACACACTGTGCATCCCATAATACATTCTCTCTCACACACTGTGCATCCCATAATACATTCTCTCTCACACACTGTGCATCCCATAATACATTCTCTCTCACACACTGTGCATCCCATAATACATTCTCTCTCACACACTGTGCATCCCATAATACATTCTCTCTCACACACTGTGCATCCCATAATACATTCTCTCTCACACACTGTGCATCCCATAATACATTCTCTCTCACACACTGTGCATCCCATAATACATTCTCTCTCACACACTGTGCATCCCATAATACATTCTCTCTCACACACTGTGCATCCCATAATACATTCTCTCTCACACACTGTGCATCCCATAATACATTCTCTCTCACACACTGTGCATCCCATAATACATTCTCTCTCACACACTGTGCATCCCATAATACATTCTCTCTCACACACTGTGCATCCCATAATACATTCTCTCTCACACACTGTGCATCCCATAATACATTCTCTCTCACACACTGTGCATCCCATAATACATTCTCTCTCACACACTGTGCATCCCATAATACATTCTCTCTCACACACTGTGCATCCCATAATACATTCTCTCTCACACACTGTGCATCCCATAATACATTCTCTCTCACACACTGTGCATCCCATAATACATTCTCTCTCACACACTGTGCATCCCATAATACATTCTCTCTCACACACTGTGCATCCCATAATACATTCTCTCTCACACACTGTGCATCCCATAATACATTCTCTCTCACACACTGTGCATCCCATAATACATTCTCTCTCACACACTGTGCATCCCATAATACATTCTCTCTCACACACTGTGCATCCCATAATACATTCTCTCTCACACACTGTGCATCCCATAATACATTCTCTCTCACACACTGTGCATCCCATAATACATTCTCTCTCACACACTGTGCATCCCATAATACATTCTCTCTCACACACTGTGCATCCCATAATACATTCTCTCTCACACACTGTGCATCCCATAATACATTCTCTCTCACACACTGTGCATCCCATAATACATTCTCTCTCACACACTGTGCATCCCATAATACATTCTCTCTCACACACTGTGCATCCCATAATACATTCTCTCTCACACACTGTGCATCCCATAATACATTCTCTCTCACACACTGTGCATCCCATAATACATTCTCTCTCACACACTGTGCATCCCATAATACATTCTCTCTCACACACTGTGCATCCCATAATACATTCTCTCTCACACACTGTGCATCCCATAATACATTCTCTCTCACACACTGTGCATCCCATAATACATTCTCTCTCACACACTGTGCATCCCATAATACATTCTCTCTCACACACTGTGCATCCCATAATACATTCTCTCTCACACACTGTGCATCCCATAATACATTCTCTCTCACACACTGTGCATCCCATAATACATTCTCTCTCACACACTGTGCATCCCATAATACATTCTCTCTCACACACTGTGCATCCCATAATACATTCTCTCTCACACACTGTGCATCCCATAATACATTCTCTCTCACACACTGTGCATCCCATAATACATTCTCTCTCACACACTGTGCATCCCATAATACATTCTCTCTCACACACTGTGCATCCCATAATACATTCTCTCTCACACACTGTGCATCCCATAATACATTCTCTCTCACACACTGTGCATCCCATAATACATTCTCTCTCACACACTGTGCATCCCATAATACATTCTCTCTCACACACTGTGCATCCCATAATACATTCTCTCTCACACACTGTGCATCCCATAATACATTCTCTCTCACACACTGTGCATCCCATAATACATTCTCTCTCACACACTGTGCATCCCATAATACATTCTCTCTCACACACTGTGCATCCCATAATACATTCTCTCTCACACACTGTGCATCCCATAATACATTCTCTCTCACACACTGTGCATCCCATAATACATTCTCTCTCACACACTGTGCATCCCATAATACATTCTCTCTCACACACTGTGCATCCCATAATACATTCTCTCTCACACACTGTGCATCCCATAATACATTCTCTCTCACACACTGTGCATCCCATAATACATTCTCTCTCACACACTGTGCATCCCATAATACATTCTCTCTCACACACTGTGCATCCCATAATACATTCTCTCTCACACACTGTGCATCCCATAATACATTCTCTCTCACACACTGTGCATCCCATAATACATTCTCTCTCACACACTGTGCATCCCATAATACATTCTCTCTCACACACTGTGCATCCCATAATACATTCTCTCTCACACACTGTGCATCCCATAATACATTCTCTCTCACACACTGTGCATCCCATAATACATTCTCTCTCACACACTGTGCATCCCATAATACATTCTCTCTCACACACTGTGCATCCCATAATACATTCTCTCTCACACACTGTGCATCCCATAATACATTCTCTCTCACACACTGTGCATCCCATAATACATTCTCTCTCACACACTGTGCATCCCATAATACATTCTCTCTCACACACTGTGCATCCCATAATACATTCTCTCTCACACACTGTGCATCCCATAATACATTCTCTCTCACACACTGTGCATCCCATAATACATTCTCTCTCACACACTGTGCATCCCATAATACATTCTCTCTCACACACTGTGCATCCCATAATACATTCTCTCTCACACACTGTGCATCCCATAATACATTCTCTCTCACACACTGTGCATCCCATAATACATTCTCTCTCACACACTGTGCATCCCATAATACATTCTCTCTCACACACTGTGCATCCCATAATACATTCTCTCTCACACACTGTGCATCCCATAATACATTCTCTCTCACACACTGTGCATCCCATAATACATTCTCTCTCACACACTGTGCATCCCATAATACATTCTCTCTCACACACTGTGCATCCCATAATACATTCTCTCTCACACACTGTGCATCCCATAATACATTCTCTCTCACACACTGTGCATCCCATAATACATTCTCTCTCACACACTGTGCATCCCATAATACATTCTCTCTCACACACTGTGCATCCCATAATACATTCTCTCTCACACACTGTGCATCCCATAATACATTCTCTCTCACACACTGTGCATCCCATAATACATTCTCTCTCACACACTGTGCATCCCATAATACATTCTCTCTCACACACTGTGCATCCCATAATACATTCTCTCTCACACACTGTGCATCCCATAATACATTCTCTCTCACACACTGTGCATCCCATAATACATTCTCTCTCACACACTGTGCATCCCATAATACATTCTCTCTCACACACTGTGCATCCCATAATACATTCTCTCTCACACACTGTGCATCCCATAATACATTCTCTCTCACACACTGTGCATCCCATAATACATTCTCTCTCACACACTGTGCATCCCATAATACATTCTCTCTCACACACTGTGCATCCCATAATACATTCTCTCTCACACACTGTGCATCCCATAATACATTCTCTCTCACACACTGTGCATCCCATAATACATTCTCTCTCACACACTGTGCATCCCATAATACATTCTCTCTCACACACTGTGCATCCCATAATACATTCTCTCTCACACACTGTGCATCCCATAATACATTCTCTCTCACACACTGTGCATCCCATAATACATTCTCTCTCACACACTGTGCATCCCATAATACATTCTCTCTCACACACTGTGCATCCCATAATACATTCTCTCTCACACACTGTGCATCCCATAATACATTCTCTCTCACACACTGTGCATCCCATAATACATTCTCTCTCACACACTGTGCATCCCATAATACATTCTCTCTCACACACTGTGCATCCCATAATACATTCTCTCTCACACACTGTGCATCCCATAATACATTCTCTCTCACACACTGTGCATCCCATAATACATTCTCTCTCACACACTGTGCATCCCATAATACATTCTCTCTCACACACTGTGCATCCCATAATACATTCTCTCTCACACACTGTGCATCCCATAATACATTCTCTCTCACACACTGTGCATCCCATAATACATTCTCTCTCACACACTGTGCATCCCATAATACATTCTCTCTCACACACTGTGCATCCCATAATACATTCTCTCTCACACACTGTGCATCCCATAATACATTCTCTCTCACACACTGTGCATCCCATAATACATTCTCTCTCACACACTGTGCATCCCATAATACATTCTCTCTCACACACTGTGCATCCCATAATACATTCTCTCTCACACACTGTGCATCCCATAATACATTCTCTCTCACACACTGTGCATCCCATAATACATTCTCTCTCACACACTGTGCATCCCATAATACATTCTCTCTCACACACTGTGCATCCCATAATACATTCTCTCTCACACACTGTGCATCCCATAATACATTCTCTCTCACACACTGTGCATCCCATAATACATTCTCTCTCACACACTGTGCATCCCATAATACATTCTCTCTCACACACTGTGCATCCCATAATACATTCTCTCTCACACACTGTGCATCCCATAATACATTCTCTCTCACACACTGTGCATCCCATAATACATTCTCTCTCACACACTGTGCATCCCATAATACATTCTCTCTCACACACTGTGCATCCCATAATACATTCTCTCTCACACACTGTGCATCCCATAATACATTCTCTCTCACACACTGTGCATCCCATAATACATTCTCTCTCACACACTGTGCATCCCATAATACATTCTCTCTCACACACTGTGCATCCCATAATACATTCTCTCTCACACACTGTGCATCCCATAATACATTCTCTCTCACACACTGTGCATCCCATAATACATTCTCTCTCACACACTGTGCATCCCATAATACATTCTCTCTCACACACTGTGCATCCCATAATACATTCTCTCTCACACACTGTGCATCCCATAATACATTCTCTCTCACACACTGTGCATCCCATAATACATTCTCTCTCACACACTGTGCATCCCATAATACATTCTCTCTCACACACTGTGCATCCCATAATACATTCTCTCTCACACACTGTGCATCCCATAATACATTCTCTCTCACACACTGTGCATCCCATAATACATTCTCTCTCACACACTGTGCATCCCATAATACATTCTCTCTCACACACTGTGCATCCCATAATACATTCTCTCTCACACACTGTGCATCCCATAATACATTCTCTCTCACACACTGTGCATCCCATAATACATTCTCTCTCACACACTGTGCATCCCATAATACATTCTCTCTCACACACTGTGCATCCCATAATACATTCTCTCTCACACACTGTGCATCCCATAATACATTCTCTCTCACACACTGTGCATCCCATAATACATTCTCTCTCACACACTGTGCATCCCATAATACATTCTCTCTCACACACTGTGCATCCCATAATACATTCTCTCTCACACACTGTGCATCCCATAATACATTCTCTCTCACACACTGTGCATCCCATAATACATTCTCTCTCACACACTGTGCATCCCATAATACATTCTCTCTCACACACTGTGCATCCCATAATACATTCTCTCTCACACACTGTGCATCCCATAATACATTCTCTCTCACACACTGTGCATCCCATAATACATTCTCTCTCACACACTGTGCATCCCATAATACATTCTCTCTCACACACTGTGCATCCCATAATACATTCTCTCTCACACACTGTGCATCCCATAATACATTCTCTCTCACACACTGTGCATCCCATAATACATTCTCTCTCACACACTGTGCATCCCATAATACATTCTCTCTCACACACTGTGCATCCCATAATACATTCTCTCTCACACACTGTGCATCCCATAATACATTCTCTCTCACACACTGTGCATCCCATAATACATTCTCTCTCACACACTGTGCATCCCATAATACATTCTCTCTCACACACTGTGCATCCCATAATACATTCTCTCTCACACACTGTGCATCCCATAATACATTCTCTCTCACACACTGTGCATCCCATAATACATTCTCTCTCACACACTGTGCATCCCATAATACATTCTCTCTCACACACTGTGCATCCCATAATACATTCTCTCTCACACACTGTGCATCCCATAATACATTCTCTCTCACACACTGTGCATCCCATAATACATTCTCTCTCACACACTGTGCATCCCATAATACATTCTCTCTCACACACTGTGCATCCCATAATACATTCTCTCTCACACACTGTGCATCCCATAATACATTCTCTCTCACACACTGTGCATCCCATAATACATTCTCTCTCACACACTGTGCATCCCATAATACATTCTCTCTCACACACTGTGCATCCCATAATACATTCTCTCTCACACACTGTGCATCCCATAATACATTCTCTCTCACACACTGTGCATCCCATAATACATTCTCTCTCACACACTGTGCATCCCATAATACATTCTCTCTCACACACTGTGCATCCCATAATACATTCTCTCTCACACACTGTGCATCCCATAATACATTCTCTCTCACACACTGTGCATCCCATAATACATTCTCTCTCACACACTGTGCATCCCATAATACATTCTCTCTCACACACTGTGCATCCCATAATACATTCTCTCTCACACACTGTGCATCCCATAATACATTCTCTCTCACACACTGTGCATCCCATAATACATTCTCTCTCACACACTGTGCATCCCATAATACATTCTCTCTCACACACTGTGCATCCCATAATACATTCTCTCTCACACACTGTGCATCCCATAATACATTCTCTCTCACACACTGTGCATCCCATAATACATTCTCTCTCACACACTGTGCATCCCATAATACATTCTCTCTCACACACTGTGCATCCCATAATACATTCTCTCTCACACACTGTGCATCCCATAATACATTCTCTCTCACACACTGTGCATCCCATAATACATTCTCTCTCACACACTGTGCATCCCATAATACATTCTCTCTCACACACTGTGCATCCCATAATACATTCTCTCTCACACACTGTGCATCCCATAATACATTCTCTCTCACACACTGTGCATCCCATAATACATTCTCTCTCACACACTGTGCATCCCATAATACATTCTCTCTCACACACTGTGCATCCCATAATACATTCTCTCTCACACACTGTGCATCCCATAATACATTCTCTCTCACACACTGTGCATCCCATAATACATTCTCTCTCACACACTGTGCATCCCATAATACATTCTCTCTCACACACTGTGCATCCCATAATACATTCTCTCTCACACACTGTGCATCCCATAATACATTCTCTCTCACACACTGTGCATCCCATAATACATTCTCTCTCACACACTGTGCATCCCATAATACATTCTCTCTCACACACTGTGCATCCCATAATACATTCTCTCTCACACACTGTGCATCCCATAATACATTCTCTCTCACACACTGTGCATCCCATAATACATTCTCTCTCACACACTGTGCATCCCATAATACATTCTCTCTCACACACTGTGCATCCCATAATACATTCTCTCTCACACACTGTGCATCCCATAATACATTCTCTCTCACACACTGTGCATCCCATAATACATTCTATCTCACACACTGTGCATCCCATAATACAATCTCCCTACCTCTCACACACTGTGCACCTCATAATACATTCTCTCTCACACACTGTGCATCCCATAATACATTCTATCTCACACACTGTGCATCCCATAATACAATCTCCCTACCTCTCACACACTGTGCACCTCATAATACATTCTCTCTCACACACTGTGCATCCCATAATACATTCTCTCTCACACACTGTGCATCCCATAATACAATCTCTCTACCTCTCCTGCGCTGTGCACCCAATAATACATTCTCCTTACCTCAATTACACACACACAGCACCACATAATACATTCTCTCTGTCATTATCTCTCACATTCACACAGTGCACCCCATAATACAATCTCCCTACCTCTCATGCACTGTGCACCCTGTAATACAATCAGGGGCGTTTTAAGAAGTGAGTGGGCCCGTGTGCAGGATTTGTACATGGGCCCCCCACCCCCTTACCCTTACCTGAGAACGGACTGTCCAGATTAGCGGCCCGAAGGGGGGCGGGGCATAACTACGCTATAAGCCCCACCCCTTTCGCCCCACTAAACGGGACAGTTCCACCGCAGGGGAAGGGGGACTAATTTGGCATCTATTTCTTCTCTCCGGATGATATTAGAGGGGAAAAATAGATGCTGAATGGCCTCCTTCCCCTGCCAACCCTGGGTGCAGGATGCATGCCACAGGGCCCCCTGTTCTGAGGGGCCCGTGTGCATTGCACACCCTGCACCCATAATAGATACGCCTATGAATACAATCTCCTTACCTCTAACGCACTGTGCATCCCATAATACAATCTCCCTACCTCTCACGCACTGTGCACCTCATAATACATTCTCTCTCACACATTGTGCATCCCATAATACAATCTCTCTACCTCTCCTGCGCTGTGCACCCAATAATACATTCTCCTTACCTCAATTACACACACACAGCACCACATAATACATTCTCTCTGTCATTATCTCTCACATTCACACAGTGCACCCCATAATACAATCTCCCTACCTCTCACGCACTGTGCACCTCATAATACATTCTCTCTCACACACTGTGCATCCCATAATACAATCTCCCTATCTCTCACGCACTGTGCACCTTATAATACTTTCTCTTTCTCACACACTGAGCATCCCATAATCATTCTCTTTACCACTGTCTCCTACACACACACACAGTGCACCCCATAATACAATCTCCCTACCTCTCATGCACTGTGCACCCTGTAATACAATCAGGGGCGTTTTAAGAAGTGAGTGGGCCCGTGTGCAGGATTTGTACATGGGCCCCCCACCCCCTTACCCTTACCTGAGAACGGACTGTCCAGATTAGCGGCCCGAAGGGGGGCGGGGCATAACTACGCTATAAGCCCCACCCCTTTCGCCCCACTAAACGGGACAGTTCCACCGCAGGGGAAGGGGGACTAATTTGGCATCTATTTCTTCTCTCCGGATGATATTAGAGGGGAAAAATAGATGCTGAATGGCCTCCTTCCCCTGCCAACCCTGGGTGCAGGATGCATGCCACAGGGCCCCCTGTTCTGAGGGGCCCGTGTGCATTGCACACCCTGCACCCATAATAGATACGCCTATGAATACAATCTCCTTACCTCTAACGCACTGTGCACCCTGTAATACAATCTCCCTACCTCTCACGCACTGTGCACCCTGTAATACAATCTCCCTACCTCTCACGCACTGTGCACCCTATAATACAATCTCCCTACCTCTCACGCACTGTGCACCCTATAATACAATCTACCTACCTCTCACGCACTGTGCACCCTATAATACAATCTCCCTACTTCTCATGCACTGTGCACCCTGCAATACAATCTCCCTAACTCACACGCCCTGATGCCCATAGCTGGAATCAGAACAGAGGTGTGTTATGTGTATGGGACTCCACACACACACACACACACACACACACACACACACCTACACCTACACACACACCTACACACACACACACACACACACACACACACACCTACACACCCCTACACACCCCTATAATACATTCTCTCTACCTCTGTTTTCCATACACAGTGCCCCCATAATACATTTTCTCTACTTCTGTCTCCTACACACACAGTACACTCCATGATACATTCTCTGTTGTTTTCCACACACAGTGCACCCCATAATACAGTTTTCCTAACACACACGCACGCACACACACACACACACACACACACTTCCCCATAATGAATTCCCCCTACCACCATTTCACACACACATTGCACCTATAATACATTCTCTGCTCCACAGTTCGGAGCCCCTGAAGGTACATATACCCATACAGCACTTAGTGCACTGCACATGTGTTTGAATCTGTGCCAAAAACACCACACAATACATTACAATCCATCCAGATTTGTGGTGTATTTCCTAAGTGGGCGTTCTCTTTAGTCATTTTACAATATAGGCGTTCCCTATTTCTGTGCATTCATCCAAATTTGGGAATTCCTGTGTTTTAATCTGGAAAACTGCGGTAGAAACGAGTTGCTTCAATTCCATCCAGGTGATTGACTATATTGTTGCAGATCTCTTCAAAGATTTTGCTTGGTGGATCTGATTGCTGGAAAATCTGGGCCCGCAGTTAGGTTAGAGACCTTTTATGAGGCATATAAAAATCATTAGAAAATGAAAACACATTGTAAGTATTTATTATTGTTGAACTTTCTGTATGCAATACACTTAAGTAAGTGGTTGAAATTAGTTACTCCAGGGCTAAACCATGTTGATTGCAGGGGAGTCAAGTTAATTGTATTCTTTGCATGCAGGGATATATCTTTGAATTGGTTACTGCACACAGATACTGACCAGCTTTACTATTACACTGTTATTTAGACTTGGGATAGGAAACATCACCTCTCAACTCTAATACTGTTTGCAACAGATGAACTATGACTCCCCTGCAATCAAAAACGGGTTGCTTCAATTCCATCCAGGTGATTGACTTTAGTGTTGCAGATCTCTTCAAAGATTTTGCTTGGTGGATCGGATTGCTGGAAAATCTGAGCCCGCAGTTAGGTTAGAGACCTTTAATGAGGCACATAAAAATAATTAGAAAATGAAAACACATTGTAAGTATTTATTATTGTTGAACTTTCTGTATGCAATACATTGATTTCTGTATGAATAAACACAAGGGGCTGGAATCAGACTTAAGTAAGTGCTTGAAATTAGTTACTCCTGGGCTAAACCATGGTGATTGCCAGTCAAGTTAATTGTATTCTTTGCATGCAGGGATATATCTTTGAATTGCTTACTGCACACAGATACTGACCAGCTTTACTATTACACTGTTATTTAGACTTGGGATAGGAAACATCACCTCTCAACTCTAATACTGTTTGCAACAGATGAACTATGACTCCCCTGCAATCAACATGGTTTAACCCAGGAGTAACTCATTTCAAGCACTTACTGGATCCAGCCCATGGCTTTGAAAGGTTTGAAAGCTGACACTACATGTATACAATATAAGTAAAAATTACTGCACATGGCACAAATCACCTTATCATTAGATTAGCCAGTGTCACTTTCCAGGCCCTCACCATTTAATATGTCTGTTGATTTGAACGCTTTAAAGCCAAGGTCTGAGTGAACCGTTTAACACATGTGTATTTACTTTACACCATGTAAAAGGGAAATCACACTACACAGCCTTAAACTGAGATAAAATGAAACCCTGGAATGGAGAGCTTAACACAATACAATGAAACTATTGTTTTATGTTGTATCTCCAGATCTTTGAACAAAGGTTTGGCAACAACTTTACATCTACACAAAAAGGGCTTCAGTCAGAAATACTTAAACTGACTTTGTTGGTGGTGACAGCCACTCCTAACAATTAAACAGAACATTATCTAGAACCTATATATTTTTCAATGTGTTGACCCTCACTAATGGATCACATGGGCCTATTTTAAGTGGGTACTTTAAGCCATGGTTGCCTACTTTTGCAAATGAATATCAGGGAGATAGTAAAAGCACTATCAAGGTGCTGCACCAAAGGGGTGTGTCTTGTGAATAACTCCACCCATAGGTGTATCTAGCACTGCCAGGAAAACTATTTTACAATAAAAATGTCAGTATTTTTGATTATTAAATTGTCAGTGAATACTTTCATTACTATCTTTATAGAAAAGATTAAAGTGACGCTGCAGCTGATTAACAAGATTCTTTCATTCTTGGCCAACATTTAATTGGTCATCTCCATAGACCTCAATGGATGAAATTAGAATCAGGGAGATTACCAAAGTCAGGGAGATCACCCAATCTTCAGGGAGTCTCCCTGATATTCAGGGAGAGTTGGCAACTATGCTTTAAGCTGCATCTCCATGGCTGACAGCATGGAGGAATTTTAACAATAACTGCAGGAGCTTTGTTGTTGGGTGTAGATCAATCAAGACACCAAACCAACTCCATATGTAATCTGCAAATGCATTCAGTTGACATAGCCCTCAATGTAATGGCAATTGTAGTAATAGTAAGTAGAAAAATTTCAACTTTAAATCACAATTTCATACACACACTCAAAATGTGTTAGCACTTACGTAGTGAGTGTAAAAATTTGTGGAAAAATGTTCCCCTTGTATCAGGGCCGGTGCTAGGGTGTTCGGCGCCCTGCCTGCGAACTTTAATTTTGCACCCTTCTGCTTAACAATTTGAAATTGACACCAGTGACCATCCTAGATTATAGTAACCGTCATTATACAACACAATTGTAACCACAATAAAACAAAGCAAATCATAGTCACCACTATACAATAGTGTCATAGGGACTGATCCAGACCTAGGGTGGCTGGCGTTAAGACGCCAGCCAGCAGTGTAAGATCGGCTTAAAAGCCGATCTGCGCATGCGCCAGGCAGATGTTGCCCTGCGTAGCTACGGCAATGCCCGATTGGGCGTCCGAAGCAGGAGGGGGCCAAGGTATGTGTTAAGCTATCCTTCCTCCTCTTGTGTGTCAACAAACTTCCCTTCTCCAGTCCTTCCTTCTCCCCCCTTGTGTGTCTCTATACATCCCTTCTCCCCCTTGAATATCTCCAGTCATTGCTTATGCACCATTATATGTCTCCAACCATCCCTTTTCTTTCCTTGTATGTCTCAAATCATTTCATGGAAAACCATCTCTTCTACAATCATCTCTTCCACCTCTTGTTTGTCTCTAGTCATCCCTTCTGCATGTCCCACTCATTTCTTTTTTTCCTTTGAATGTCTTCAGCCATCCCTTCTCCCCCTTTTGTATGTTTCTAGTGTTAAAAGCAAATTAATATTTTATATTTAATTCCATAATTGTAACAACAATTGTAAAAATCTATGCTTAAATATAATTGCTATAAGGGAAGTCTTTTACTAAAACTATATAGTAGAAAGTCACATGGCTTCTGTCACGATATGCAGCACCAAGCGCCGCACTTACCATGTCAGGAACCATCTGTCAGCGGCTCTCCCATGTCATACCCGCTCTACAGCCCTCCAGAGGTGCCACTCCAAATAGTGGCAGCCCCCTGCACAATCTCCATTGCAGCATGTGTGCTTGTTAGTGTCTGGGATTAGGCATCTGCACAACCATCCTCTGCTACATGGGC
>WWET01002192.1:56004-70401 GCA_011038615.1 Limnodynastes dumerilii
ACCACTGGTCCCAGCAGTGCCTGGATCTCTGCTGCTGCAATCTGGAAATCCTGACCTGCCTGCCTTGTATCGTGGCACCACTGGTCCCAGCAGTGCCTGGATCTCTGCTGCTGCAATCTGGAAATCCTGACCTGCCTGCCTTGTATCGTGGCACCACTGGTCCCAGCAGTGCCTGGATCTCTGCTACTGCAATCTGGAAATCCTGACCTGCCTGCCTTGCATCGTGGCACCACTGGTCCCAGCAGTGCCTGGATCTCTGCTACTGCAGTCTGGAAATCCTGACCTGCCTGCCTTGCATCGTGGCACCACTGGTCCCAGCAGTGCCTGGATCTCTGCTACTGCAGTCTGGAAATCCTGACCTGCCTGCCTTGCATCGTGGCACCACTGGTCCCAGCAGTACCTGGATCTCTGCACCTGCAATCTGGTAACCCTGAACTGTCTACCTATTGCATTCAAGTCAAGTCTGTCTTGTATCTGGTTCAAGTCACTGTTGCTATACAGTTTTACCAACCTGCTACTCCACTCCAGGTCTTCAGTTACAGCTATCCGGATCCAACTTGCTACTCAACTCCAGCCTTCCAGCTTTAGCTTCAATCACCTTTCCAAGTCCCACTCAGCAACCTTGCCACACCTGCCCGTGTGTCCCACCTACTCAAGGACTTTTTCAAACCACGTGCACCTCCATTGCCCTTTGCCCCTCTGCACACTTTGATTTCAAGACTGTTTACTGTTATTATTTACTGTTCATTTCTGTATGCACCTGTCCTTCATTAAACCGGCTAACTTTCAATTTACACCATCTCAACTGTATTATTCCCTGAAGCCCGGAACGGATCCCACTAATCCCTTGAACGTGACAGCTTCTATTGATATATTGAAATCACCTGGGCTATGACATCATCATTGGCACTGCCCATAGCTACAAAATCATTCCCAGTAGAAAAGACACTCACAGACTTTCAAAAACACACACACATACACACACTAACGCTAATGCAATAAATTGTAACTGGTGAATACATTTTTAGTTATCCACATTAAGAATGTAATAACCATAAACACATTTTGCCACTAAAATCTACAGCATCCCTGTTCCAGGCATCTCTTCTCCAGTCATCCCTACTCCTCCCTTGTATGTCTGTAGTCATCCCTTCTCTCCTTTGTATGTCTCCAGTCATCCCTTTTTCTCCTTGTTGGTCTTGGCAGCTCTTAGTTATCTGAAAGTTGTGCAGCCTTGCAATGTACCCTTTAACTCCTGGCACACTGCACAGAAACTGACTCATAGCTTCTGACTCAACATTACGCCACCTCGGGGAACTTAAAATACTCCAAGCGGTCTTTAAAGAGCGCACAGAGGCAGTCTACGTACCAACATGCTACGCATGCGTAGTAGGTCCTTTACTAAGGATCCGCACCCAAGAAGCGTCTGATTCTTAGGTGTGAATATGGACCACTATTGTGTTTTATGATGCTTACACCCTTACTATAATCTAGGACGGTCACTGGTGTTAAATGTTAAATGATTGAACATCCCAGCACCGGCCCTGCCAACCACAGACGAATATAAGCGCTGTTTACATCAAAACATTAGCACTGGTCACCAGTCATGTCTAAGTCCAGGGGGGCTGACACTTGACAATCAATTCCAGATCCTTGGGTTAGAATATAATACTTTGAACGCACTACAAAAGTTAGGAATGTGCTGTTGGCACATTGTGTTGGTATAACATATCTTCAGAGGCGGCCCTAGGCATAGTCCGCATAGGCGGTCGTCTAGGGCCCCGCGGGTCAAGGGGCCCCATGCCTCTTTCTGGACAGCGCTGCATTTTAAAGGTGGCACCAGTTGGCACTGCATTGATATTAAGCGTCCAGCCACAACACAACACAGTCTATCTCTGTGCTGCTCAGCTGGTGCTGCGGAGCTGACACGGCCTTACAAGATTGATGAAATCATCAATCTCGTGAGATTTCAGCTGAGCGCTGTGTGAGAGTGAGGAGGACGCTGTCTGCGTGATGAAGAGCCTGAGGACCCTGTAATGAAAAGAGCAAGGCAGAGGAGGGATGCGGAGGTCAGGGAGGAGAGGAGGGAGGGGAGGGTGACTAGGAGAATGTGGAGAGCTTATGTAGGGGCTGTAAAAAAGGCTTAATGAGGGCCCCCTTAAAAATTTTCGCCTAGGGCCTTGCAGAACCTAGGACCGCCCCTGCATATCTTATATATAGATGAATACATTTTTTTTTTATTGATTTTATTTGTTTAAATTCATTCTTTGATATTGGTTTTGTACATTCACATTGCAACAGTTACATTACAGTGTACTACACTGCAGCCGACCAAGAAATGTGGCTCCATATTCACAGATCTGTTTTCACGTGGAGTTGCGTGCGTATTTTTAGGTACGTCTTAACTGCGCATGCGTAGTAACTTTATTTATGCAAGTTACGTAGAATATACTATATATGCACTTGGGGACATACGTACGGAGAGGTGGGGTTGAAATACGTACCTGAAAAGTTACGTGAAAGAGGGTGGGAGGCATTTAAATGAGTCTTTGAGGGCGCGGTTACATAGAATCACATGTACGGCACACATATACACACATAAGTACACACATAAAGTTAAAGGTGCTCTATGGAGGCGTAAGTGTACGATAGCACAGCCGTGAGAGGGGAGTGTCATGGGTGTGGGTGGGTGGTGGCTTGCTACGTGCGTGCGTATATTTGTGGATGTTAGAAAAAACGCATCTCTGAATACGGCCCGTGATCACACTGTATAGCATTTGGCTGCTTAGTGCCCATGCTCTGTGCTGCACTGCATAGTCATTCAGAGGTGCTGTTGCTTGTACCTTTTGGTTTGTACAAAGCGCACCCATGATTGCGTGTTGATGTGTGTGCACCTCTGCATCAGCCCTTTATTGCTAGACAGTAACTAGTCTTCACAAAATGCTTTGCAGCATATGAAATCTCATTTGTTTGTTTTTTCCCTTAAAGTCGATTAAAACTATGCTATACTTATTATGGATCAGTGACAAGCGGCAGTTAATCATGGAGGTCGCTCCTGTCTCTTTACAACTGTGCACAGCAACATTCCTTTATCCTCTAGAAGCAGAGATAAAAGGAGAAGCGGTATGGACCACGTTCTCTGTATCCTGCTGCTTCTTCCAATAACATACAAGCAAAGTAATTTTAGCCTCATCGGGGTTATCATAAGGCAGGTGTTAGCTGACAGCTTGCCCTAAAGTGTGTACTTCACAGACCCCCTATGGGTCTCCAGAGATGACCCCATGTGGCATCCTAGCTATTTTTTTAAGATATGTTTTCCTACTTCCTCTGTACTATCTTCATCTCGCAAAGAAAACTTCCCACGTCCCTCCCTAATAGATCTTTTAGAAGCAGACTTTTGTAAAAAAAAATCGTCTTCTCACAAAGAGCTGTCAGGGTGTGGTCTATTATCTTCAATAACTATACCTAAAAATGCAACACCTGCGGTAATGCCAAGATGGGAACAATGCCTCTCTGATATATGCTCATAAAAAGCAGTGTTCTTTTTAAGCATGGCACAGAAATTAGGAAGGGAACAGCTTCCAAGATGACACTTTCTGTTTGTATCACACCAAGGACTCATTGTAAGAGAGGAAGTCTCCAGTAACAAGGCAGATATGGTATCAATATGTCTGTGTTAGCTTGAATGACCGTGCAAGAACTTGTCACACCCATCATTAAAACACCCTTGTATCCGACACAAGCCAGATACATGGGAAAATATTCTGTAAAGTGATCTTTTTTTTATGGGAAACTTCTAATTGTTATATGACTATTCTGCTCAGTGCATTTCACCTTTTGCTGTTATTTCTTAATTGAGTACAATATAACAATAGCTATCACATATCATGCTTTTTAATGTTAAAAATAAAGAAAATACTAAAATACACCCTTGGCCATCTTATAGCTAGACAGAATTTAAATGATCGTTCCTTATATATAAGATTCTGCCCCCCCCCCCATGCATCTCTGTCACCTCTACTGATTTCTCACTGTTGCACATCAAACATCCAAAACGCCAATAAAATTGCTGTCTAGACCGAGGATCTGATCTAAAGTTGTATCACCAAAAAAGCATTTGCAAAGTGGCTGATTCACCTACAGGCATTCATAGCTAGCATGTGTGGAACCCCCCTGCAAAAAATAAATCTGCTATTAATACAAATCATGAAATAATTCTCCTTCATCATATTGTGCCTTTTCATGCTCACACTGTGCCCCCTTTTATAATCACCCTGCTTGTGCCCTCTATTATAATCACCCTCCTTGTACTCCCTTTTATAATCATCCTGCTTGTCCCCCTATTATCATCATCATCCTGCTTGTGCCCCCTTTATCATCATCACCCTACTTGTGCCCCCTTTGATGAGCGTTACATGACCTTGTGCTTTTGCTATTACTTACCTTCTTTCTTCTATTGTTTTTCTTTCTTCTCTTCGTTCTTCTGCCTTCACGTTGTTCTGCAGGCTGCAGCGCTTCTTTCTTCTATCCTGGCTCCTCTCTGCACGCTCCTCACTTATAATGTCGGACGTGATGACGTTTAGTGAGAAGGGAGCAGGAAGGAGCCGGGACAGAAGAAGGAGGATGCTGGGTCCCGGCGCCGGCACCACCATATTAATTAAGTAAATCTTTTTGTATTTTTTTTGTCTGCCGGCGGAACCAGCAGGAGATTGTGGTGGGAGGGAAGCGCCTCTCTGGCTTGGCGCCCCCCTACCACACTTACCCCACTTACCGGGTCCCACTGGCCCTGTACGCACGTTACACATGGAACGCCCCATGATCGATGCTGCATTTTGTGCCTACCGTGCATAACTAGTTTATGTGCAGTTGGCGGGGGAATCTATGCAGACCATGCGTGTAAGGGCACAGTATTACCCTTTTCATGCACAGATTATAGGAATGCATTCACGCAAGTCCAGTCTACAAACGTGTTTGAGATTGCTCTTAATTTAGGATGCGGTCCATTTAATTGCAGTTGCAAATGGATTAGCATAAAGGGTTCTATTAACTTTCTCAGAACTGGTGTAACTGCCTTATAGAGGAGATTTTTCTGCATACACTGTGTATGGGTGTGGTTCGCTGGTACAATGTGACAATTTGTGACATATTGTGTTCCAAAAATGCAGCCACGAAAGCAGGGATTTGGCAGCTTGAAAGCAGACAGCGATGACACAGCTAGAAACATAGAAACATAGAAAGTGACGGCAGATAAGAGCCACATGGCCCATCTAGTCTGCCCATTTGTTTATTGAAAACTATACTGACCCTAGACCCTATTTACCCTCAATTTGGTTTACAATTTAGGATAATTTAGAAGTCAAGATGCGATTGCTCCAAAGGCAACAGGTTGGGTTCTCCCCTAACCCTTACATTAATCCTCACCCTAACCTTCCTCTTCTATCAGCCTAACCTTAACCTTTCATGTCCCATGGCCTAATCCTAACCTTTACCTTCTTTCAGCCTAACCTCAACCCTCCATGTCCCACAGCCTAACCATAACCTTCACCTTCTTCATACCTAACTTTAATCCTTCATGTCCCTCAACCTAACTATAACCTTTACCTCCTATCAGCCTAACCTGAACCCTCCATGCCCTGCAGCCTAACCCTAGCCTTCCCTTTGTATTGATAGATAAGCTCCTCTTAAGCCTGTGAGTGACATTGAAGCTCTGTTATGAGCTGTTCAGCTTTTATATGCTTTTTACTTTGTTTTAAATTGATAGGAACAGGAAGTTTGGATATAGTAAAATAGTTTATAAGAAAATGGGAGAGAGGAGTGACTAAACACATTAGACATGGCAGGAGAGTTACATGTTTACCAGGGTGCCTCAACAGTGAAGGTAATATTGTTTTTCAGAACAAAGACTTCTGCTCTTCTGGTCTCCAGGATCATGGTGGCAAGCATAGCGGCACTGCACAATTTTACATGCACAGATGCATCTCTTTTATGCAATACAGTCATGTTCTTCATGGGACTTTAGCTAGTCTTTAGCCTATTTTAATAGGTGCTCCAATATGTAAATGGAAAACACTACCCCTTTCCCTAATTGTAACCCTAACCCACCCCTTCTTTTACCCTAAGCATATCCCTTCCTTCCCTGCAGCCTGACCCTAACCCTCCCTTCCCCGCAGCCTGAGCCTAACCCCCCCTTCTCCCTAGCCTGACCCTAACGCTCCCTTCTCCGCAGCCCGAGCCTAACCCTCCTTTCTCCCTAGCCTGACCCTAACCCTACCTTCTCCGCAGCCTGACCCTAACCCTCCCTTCTACCTAGCCTGAGCCTAACCCTCCCTTCTCCCTAGCCTGACCCTAACCCTGCCTTCTCTATAGCCTGACCCTAACCCTCCCTTCTCCCTAGCCTGACCCTAACCCTCCCTTCTCCGCAACCTGACCCTAACCCTCCCTTCTACCTAGCCTGAGCTTAACCCTCCCTTCTCCCTAGCCTAACCCTAACCCTCCCTTCTCCTTAGCCTGACCCTAACCCTCCCTTCTCCGCAGCCTGACCCTAACCCTCCCTTCTCCTTAGCCTGGCCCTAACCCTCCCTTCTCCTTAGCCTGACCCTAACCCTCCCTTCTCCGCAGCCTGACCCTAACCCTCCCTTCTCCGCAGCTTGACCCTAACCCTCCCTTCTCTGCAGCCTGACCCTAACCCTCCCTTCTAAGCAGCCTGACACTAACCCTCCCTTCTACCTAGCTTGAGCATAACCCTCCCTTCTCCCTAGCCTGACCCTAACCCTCCCTTCTCTATAGCCTAACCCTAAGACCCCCCTTCCCGCAGCCTGACCCTAATCCTCCCCTTCTATGGCCCAACCCTCCCTTCCTAAAAGCCTAACCCTAACCCCAACCCCCCCTAACACTAAAAGTCCCCAGAGAGGTGAGTAACAGTGAGCTGTCAGCGGTGGGTCTGTGGCAGGTCCTGCGAAAATGAATGGGTGAGTATGCTGATCGGCACACTCACTCATTCATAGAAAATCTAAAATGGCTGAAAATGAGAAAAAGGCACTTTCGTCTGTCTCAATTTCTAAAAGCAGCCCATCGCAGCGGGGACTGTAACCGTAAGTAACCGGAAACAGTAGCTCTTTAATGAGTACATTTATTTTAATGGAATAAAAAGAATGTTGGGGATATAACTGATATATATTATGACATGTAAAAACAAACTGAACTTCTGGCAAGTCCTAATAATGAAAGACAATTGTTAACTATGAAGCCCTAGAGAAAACTATTAGTTTTCAATATAAGGCAATGTAATACATATATTAAAAGGGCATAGGCCCGTATTCAGAGTACCAGACGTATAACACATATGTCCGGTGTTTAGCGATTTTTACTACTGCGCATGCATAGTAATTTTTTAACGAAATCTACGTAAGAAAAAGATACGTAGATTATGTTATAAAATTACTACGCATGCGCAGTAGTAAAAATTTATATGTATATATGTTATACGTCCGGTACTCTGAATACAGGCCATAGTGAGGAACAAACCTAAAACAAACAAAGAAATTACCTGCATACTTATAGATATACAATACAATTAGTCATTTTATATGTTGGTAGCTTTAGCTGGTGTAAGAAATAAGATCTTGTTAAACCTGTGCCTTTATGTAAGACATGAAAAACTCGATGAAGTAAATGTATAAACAAGGACTTACATGTCAGTGTTTCAATAAGTATAATGAGGCCCCAAGAGTACAATGTACTTTCTTTTTAAAAGAGACTAAACAAAATACCTGGCACAGACGCAAGGATCTGATAAATAAACTATTTACATAACCACACAGTGCCATCTCCCTAACACCATACCTGAACCACACAGTGCCATCTCCCTAACACCATACCTGAACCACACAGTGCCATCTCCCTAGATAGCGTAAAATATTTACTACACATGTACATTAGTGCAGCACTTAGAAATCGGCACGTAACTTACCAAAAGTTGTGAATCTGGTCCTGAGAGAGAAAAGTTACTCCTGGGCTAAACCATGGTGATTGCAGGGGAGTCAAGTTAATTGTATTCTTTGCATGCAGGGATATATCTTTGAATTGGTTACTGCACACAGATACTGACCAGCTTTACTGTCACACTGTTATTTAGACTTAGCCTGGGAAACATCACCTCTCAACTCTAATACCGTTTAAATTAGATTAAATATGACTCCCCTGAACTCAGCATAGTTTTGCCCAAGAGTACTGTAACTTTCCCTTTTATTTTCAATCTCTGAATCTGGTCCCCAATCTTTAAATATTACTCAAATCTTAAAAACCTTTATGCTTCTTGTAAGTTACTTTCAGCCAGTACCTATACTTTTTATAATTATCTAGCATTACCCCTATCTATCACCATTGAAACGATACCAGATGGGTTTGTTGCCCTTTCACTCCTGAATTTGCTGCTCTACATCAGAGGCAGACATCTAATATTGCATGTAGGAGTGCTCCATCATTATTAAGGGGGCCGTCATTATGCACAGCTTACCTAGTCAATTATATTCTTTTAGACCCGCAGTGGGTAATACTAGGTATTATGCCAGAAAGGCAACAAGTAGCAAGAGATGGGCAAAATGTACTACTAGCTATGAGTGCAGCAGCACGTAAGGCAATTCTGCAGGACTGGCTAATCCAGGATACCCCACCCTGGTCAAGATAAACTATATTATATTTTCAAGATGGACTGGTTGGAGGCTACGTTTGATTATTTGATAAGGAACATCAAGCATAGAAAATTTAAATAGCATTTGCATAACACTTTGTAATTTACAACCTGGTAGCACATGACCCCCCCCCCCCCAATATGCCATTAAGCCAAACTCAAAATGATAAAATGATTAATGATGGACTGACTAAGTCATCATAACTGGGATATGTTCTATTTAAAATACTGTAATATCTGACCTGTTGTGATATTGTATTCTGACCTGTTCTTTAAATTTGATAACTTGTAATGTTCGGAGCTGTATGGAACGAACTGAATAAAGTTTAAAAGAAAAAAGTGTAAACACACACAAAAGGAAAATATGTCCAGTATCAAGGTTGGGAGATCTGAGGAGATTTCTATAACACTGGAGGAAATAGCCATGTTTACGAGTACCCTGCAGAGTTTACATGTTCTGAATCGTTATAGCTCTGTACCATCCATTATAACCACCTGGAATGGTTCATAATTTGTCATCCAATACATGAGTTGAGTTCTAGGCTGGTCATTACTATGTCCGAGTAACAAAGTCTCATTAGCCAGACCTTAAATGTTTTTCTATCCTGTATCTCCTTGTGTGAAGTACAAGGTTTCTGAGTAGCACTCAACTCTTCAACTATTGGTGGGGCTTCTATCTCATTGGACTCCTCTTCCATGTCAACTTTGCACAACCATGTTTCAGAGTTACCTGAGGATTTCATTCCAAGGCTGGATTCTGTAGTGCTCAGCCCTAACTTTGTCCAGCTTACCCCTTGGTTACCCCTTTCCTGCCATATTTATTGTTGTGGATACAGAGTACCCCAAAAAGTACCCCCGTGGATCAGTACGCAATTACCCGCTAAACTGCGAAAAATAGCACAGAGGAGAAGGTTAGTTCAAACTTACGCAAACAGAGTTTACTCAACAGAACCAGGGTAACAGCAAGGTACAGCAAGACAATAATCAACGCAGCGCAGCCGACCAGGAAGGCAAAGACGTTCAGTCCAGACGTCTTCTCAGGAAAGATGAGAATGAGTGTCCAAAAGTAAAGTCCTTTTATGTCCATAGATGAAAGGGATCGCCGATCTTCTGCTTGATTGGAGGGATCTCAATCCTCTTGGTGGTTCCTAGGTCATTATTGGTCCTGGGGTCTTCCTTTGTTCTCTTCCTGGAGGGTCATCTGCATATCCTTCATTCATGCATTTTCTATATTCTATCCTAGCATTGCGCGTAACTACTGCCGCAGACATGCGGTCTTATCAGCGTCTAGCTAACATTATGGGTTATGAATTAAGCTACCCTATGAATATAAACAACACATATAAAGTCCATTCAATCGCTGTTTGATGGTTTTCTCTTGTTTACTCCGTCTGTAGAGATAAAGCACTGTTTTAATAAATAGGAACACTTTTGTACATTTTATATTGACAAACCCTGTGTGTTTATATATGTGAAAATGTATGTCTTATAACGTTTAATATCGAATGAAACAAAGCCCGCGAAAGTGTGTACGAGCATCGGAATTCACACGCACGTGCGTTCGCGTTACCGATTTCCCGCACTTTTGCGGTCCTTTGTCCCTCGCTATACAGCGATCAATTAGCGAATATTCGCTTGTATATTAATAATATTTTTTCTGTTTCGACATGATATTGTATAGTATAGTCATTATTTGATGTTATGTATACATTTTAGCTCATGAAATGGAGGGATGAGGGTATTTTTCACCTTTGACTTCTCAGTATGTGTGGCCAACGGTTCATCATGACCATGTTGTGAACACAATATCATGCAAACCTTTTCAAGGCAATATTAATTTTGTTCTTAGCGCAATGCATTTGTTGAGAATGAAATCCAGGCCCATATTGTAAACCTTTTTCATAGACCTTGACAAACCGTATAAGTTTGATCACTGTTGAAATTTCACACAAGGGAATGGAAAATTCTTTTAAATCTATCCAGACCCCCAATAAAATAAGCAGCAGACAGAAAATAAAGTTTGAGGAGCCCCAAGGGTCATACAATGATTTTTATTTTCTCCATTTAGTTGGGAGATTCACATCAGTTCCTTCATTTCCTCCTAATGTTCTGGTTGATGAGTATTTAGCCTGGAAAAGATGTAATGAAAGGTGATATCAAAATATAAAGCCAAATGTTCCAAGCTGATGTCTTATATGAATAGGAATCTCAGCTTTCTTCTGTCTGAGTTTTACTGATTTTGACTCCGTTGCAGAGGATTAGTTAATCGCTTTGGTAAAACCGGCATGCAGGAGAACCTGGCATTCCCCTGCACTTCTTCATGCGGATGGTGGATCTGTGCCCAGGACATTACCTTGAGAATATTGCATGGAAATCCTTCCATGCGGATTACTGAATTGTTTGTATAGGCTTAGCCAAGCCATTACTGTACAATTTAAATGCCAACACATGGTAAATGGGCGGTTGCTGATTTCCGCTCAGAACGCAGCATTGGGCCTTTCTTCCGTCTTTAAAGACCGCACGGAGGAAATCTAGGTACCAAACTGGTATGTAGATTGTGTAATGGACCTACTACGCATGCGCAGTAGGTCCAGAAGTATAGGCAGTATTCAGAGCTGACGCAGATATGCATTAAAATCAAATTAGCAAATCAAATTATTGCTTTCTTTGGTGAGGCTATTATACAAGCCAATTGCTGATTGGTGCATTTTGGCACCGTTACATAATACCTTCAAATAATTTTATATGATATCAATGCAGCATATCTTTAGTCTGATTAAGAATGGGAAATGTTCTTAAAATAGGAGGGAGAGGTGCAAATGGAGGGGTGTCAAAGAGTGTAATCATTGTAGGTATAAATAAAGAAATGACAGTACAGTTCTTTGAAGCCATAGCAGTCATGCTCCATCATTCTCATGTGTGTGTGTGAGTGTATATATATATATATATACCCCATTCTGATTGCCCGTTATATTGGGCTCAGTAGCACTCAGCTTCTACTTCCTTCATCCGGCTTTTTATTTTCGATATTTATTTATTGCTACCCAATACCTTCATTGTGTATCCATATACAGGATCTCCTCTTTATGTTATTTGCGTTTTAATTAATGTATTACTTTTAATGTCTCGTTGAATCCATACTCTTCGTTTAGGTTACACTAATTTATTACTTTTAATGTCTTGTTGAATCCATACTCTCTGTTTAGGTTACACTGTTTAGTGTCTACCTTAGATTCCTATTATATTATTTTCTACCGCTCTTATATATTTCTTCCATGTGCCAATACCAGTTAATGTAAAATTCTTTTATTCCCGTTTTCCCCTGTTTGCTTCCATTTATCTTCATTTCCATTTTATCACGATTACCCACTATATATATAAAAAATTATTTTCTCATTTTATTGATACATTTATATTAATTGCCTGTTTGGATTTTTCACTTTCCTTTTCCTCTGAAATTCCCTTGCTTTGATGTTTTCGTTATTATGTTATTTGTAAATGCATTCTATGAGTTTATTAGCGGGACTTTATTAAGATGCACTGATACATGTCAATCACTGCACATGTAAACAAAGCTTCCGATTGGTCCATCTCCCTTATCAGTGTCTTTTTCCCGCGGTCTCCTGTATTTAAATGCCTGTCCCGTACCCCTCATTTCTGTTCAATCCCTGATGAAGTCGGTAAAGGCAGATTCTTGCCCCAGACGAAACGCGTTGGATTGACAACTTTTATATATATATATATATATATATATATATACACACACACTACCGTTCAATTTCGTGTTTTACATGAAAACTGACTTTTATTTATCAAATAAATTGAATAGAATAACTGAATAGAACACATAGTCAACAAAATTGTCAAGGTTAGAAATAATGACTTTTATTTGAAATAATAATTTTGTCCTTCAACCTTTGCTTTTGTCAAAGAATGCTCCTTTTGCAGCAATTGGAGCATTGCAGACCTTTGCCATTCTAGCTGTTAATTTGTTGAGGTAATCTGAAGAAATTTCACCTCACGCTTTCTGAAGCACCTCCCACAAGTTGGATTGGCTTGATGGGCACTTCTTGCGTACCATATGCTCCCACAACAGCTCAATGGGGTTGAGATCTGGTGCGCTGGCCACTTCATTACAGACAGAATACCAGCTGTCTGCTTCTTCCCTAAATAGTTCTTGCATAATTTGGAGGTGTGCTTTGGGTCATTGGGTTGGAGGATAAAATTGGCTCCAATCAAGCGCTGTCCACAGGGTATGGCATGGCACTGCAAAATGGAGTGATAGCTTTCCTTATTCAATATCCCTTTTACCTTGTACAAATCTGCCACTTTACCAGCAGCAAAGCAGCCCCAGACCATCACATTACCTCCACCATGCTTGACAGATGGTGTTAGGTACTCTTCCAGCATCTTTTGTTCTGTTCAATTGTTCTGCTTCTCACAAATGTTCTTCTGCGTGATCTAAACCCCTAAAACTTCGATTTGTCTGTCCATAACACTTTTTTTCCAATCTTCCTCTGTCCAATGTCTGTGTTCTTTTGCCCACATTAATCTTTTCCTTTTATTGGCCAGTCTCGGATATGTCTCAGTCTTTTTGTTTGCCACTCTGCCTAGAAGGACAGCATCCCGGAGTTGCCTTTTGTAGACGTTGACACTGGCCTTTTGCGGGTACCATTTAATGAATCTGCCAGTTGAGGACCTGTGAGGCGTCTATTTCTCAAACTAGAGACTCTAATGTACTTGTCTTCTTGCTCAGTTGTGCAGCGGTGCCTCCCACTTCTCTTTCTACTCTGGTTTGAGCCTGATTGTGCTGTTCTCTGAAGGGAGTAGTACACACCGTTGTAGGAAATGTTCAGTTTCTTGGCAATTTCTCACATGGAATAGCTTTCATTTCTAAGAAGATAAATAGACTGTCGAGTTTCACATGAACGTTCTCTTTTTCTGGCTATTTTGAGAGTATAATCAAACCCACAAACGTGATGCTCCAGATATTCAACTAGCTCACAGGAAGGCCAGTTTTATAGCTTCTCTAACAAGTAAACCCATTTTCAGCTATGCTAACAAAATTGCACAAGGGTTTTCAAGGGTTTCTAATTATCCATTAGTCTACTAACGCGATTAGCAAACACAATGTACCATTGGAACACTGGAGTGATGGTTGCTGGAAATGGGCCTATACACCTGGAAATGGGCCTATACACCTATACACCTATGTAGATATTCAATTAAAAACCAGACGTTTACAGTTAGTATAGTCCTTTACCACATTAACAAAGTATAGAGTGTATTTCTGATTAATTTAATGATATCTTCATTGAAAAAAACATTGCTTTGCTTTCAAAAATAAGGACATTTCTAAGTGACCCCAAACTTTTGAATGATAGTGTGTATATATATACACTGTATTTATATGTGGCCTGCTGGAGGTCATTTTGCAGGGCTCTGGCAGTGCTCCTCCTGTACCTCCCTGCACAAAGGCGGAGGTAGCGGTTCTGCTGCTGGGTTGTTGCCCTCCTACGGACTCCTCCACATCTCCTGATGTACTGGCCTGTCTCCTGGTAGCGCCTCCATGCTCTGGACATGCTCTAGCAGCTCCTGTACCTCCCTGCACAAAGGCGGAGGTAGCGGTTCTGCTGCTGGGTTGTTGCCCTCCTACGGACTCCTCCACATCTCCTGATGTACTGGCCTGTCTCCTGGTAGCGTAGCGC
>WWET01002192.1:74697-97191 GCA_011038615.1 Limnodynastes dumerilii
ATAGATAGATAGATAGATAGATAGATAGATAGATATGAGATAGATAGATAGATATGAGATAGATAGATAGATAGATAGATAGATAGATAGATAGATAGGGCAGCACTCTTGCAATTAACCAGTAACAATGATGAATGTGCAGATGAAAGCACATGGATGTATAGGTGCAATCTGTCAGTTTAGTACAATGTACACGCAAGTCGTAAGGACAACACATTCGTGCGCCTACATTCTATTCAAAGTTTAGCTGCTGAAAATGTACTAAGAACTAGTATTTGTGATGGTTGAAATGTTTTGTTGGTGTAATGTTAAAACATGCCGTAATGATAGAAATATATTCTGAAACATGTTTGAATGTTACTTTAGTGATATATATAGGTGTATTTTTTTTAAATCATGTCAACATAAATGTTTACATCTTTGAACATTGGAATCATTGTACACTAACCTAAACCTCAAATAATACATAAAATAATTGTTAATCAGTAAAAAATGTAATATTAAAACCATAAAATATACATTTTAATAACCAGAAAATGAAGAAAAAATGTAATTTCATTTAGAAAATTTGAAAAAAGAAATTCTTTAGGAGTTGGATTTGTCCTTCCACTTCCCCTAAAATGATGTTTGCACGTTGGATGAATCCGTGCAATGTGGCTCGTGTTTCATCTGTAATGTTAAAAAAACCCAAGGGAAAAAAATATATATATTTTAAAGTATAAAAATGTACACAGAACCTGCAGCACAGGTTCTTACATGCAGTGGATAAGCGCATGTCAGTGTTGTGACTTAGATTTATTTATAGCAGGTGCTTACTCTTTAATTAGCACCTGAACCTGTTTTGTTGAATGTGCCTGAAATAAAGCTATTTGCACCATGTCCATGCCAGGTCCAAGGCAAAAGTGCATTTGATTTCAGATGCAGATGCACACAGACCTGTTAGTAGACGCCCAATTTTGTATTTACATATCTAAACACACCCCGTTTTGCATAGTAAAAGCAGTAGTAAGCAGTCGTAAGGCTTGAATAGCAAGTGCAATACAATGAAACTTTTGTGCTCGCCCATTAGTGGAAATTTGCAACGCATCCGACCAGTTTTTGCACGGATACGCAGCTCTGAATCCGGGCCCCTAACTCTAATAGTGACTCCAACTTTGGGTCATATATCACATAATTTTAAATTGAGAGCTTACCCCCGGCAGAGGTCTCCAAGTCTCCACAACAGCATCTCCGAAACGGCGCCCCCTCTCAGCTGCTATCCCAGACATGCTTTAAAACAAATACACAAAATGGAGGTTGTTGAAATCAGTTTATAAGTTAATATAGCAGGTTCTGCAAGGTATGAGGAACTTACACAAACACAAAAAAGGGCACCCTAGCACTCTTGCTGATAGAGAGAGAGAGAGAAAGAGAGAGAGACAGACAGACAGACATGCGCACACATACGTGTGTGTGTGTGTGTTAATGTGTTAATAAATTTGCTTGTTGACATAAGATAGACATAGATATAAAATATAGTTATTACTTTTAAAGGTGACATTTATGTTTTTGCCAATCCATAACTGCCTCCCCAGTGACATATACACATATAAAAATGACATTTTTAGACATATATCAGGCTGCAAATTCTAATCCATTAGTCTTTAATTCACTTTCCAGTTTGATAAATGCATCTCCATTGTTTAGAAATATGTTTTAAGTGGGACCTGAAATGTTTTTCAGCTTTTATTGAAATGCATGTGTTTTACATAGTGCAGCCTTTGTACTGCATTTATCGGTTCATATTTTTAATATTTCTAAATATGTCCCTGCTTTCTAAAGTCAGCAAGTGCCTCGGAATATCCTATTCCCCCTTTGATGTGGTGGAGGTGAGAGTCTGGGTATGGAAAGCAGCTGCCAGGAGATTTAAAGAGCAAGGGGACCTTGAAATAAATTAACTGTTAAACTGCCAATTCCTTGAGGGGTATATAAATTACCATGTGCAAGGAAATATATGTCCTGCGGTTCAACTAACATGAATATAAAAGACATTCGTCTAGGAGTCAGGTGGCGGTGGCCTCAGAATTCATACAGGGTTTCTATATTAATGAAAAGATGAATTCTGAAAATGTTCTATTTCCAGACCTGCTGTTGACACAATCAATCTTTCTAAAAATATGCTTAGTGTAGATCACAACTGGGTAGAATAAGAAAAGCAGCAACAGAGCATTACCTGTGGTAAAAAAAAAAGGATGTTGCAGTCCCTGCTAAGAAAGCCTAATTTTCGAAATAGGGACATCTGAAAGTTCATTTTCAGATGTCCCTATTTCGAATACCCCTTCAGTTTTGAATTTTATTTTCAGAATGGGTGAGCATGCCAATTGGCATACTCACGCATTCTGTTTTGGAAACGCCACCGCTGCTGCCGCAGGACCCGGACCATGGGAAAGGTGAGTAACGTCTCCAGAGTTAGGGTCAGGCTGCGGGGAAGGGAGGCTTAGGGTCAGGCTGCAGGGGATGGAGGGTTAGGGTCAGGCTGCAGGGGAGGGAGGGTTAGGGTCAGGCTGCGGGGAAGGGAGGGTTAGGGTAAAGGAAGGGGAGGGTTAGGGTAATGGAAGGGGAGGGTTAGGGTTAGAATTAGGGGAAGGATTGGGGTCATATTTTGCCTTTCTTTTCGGAGCACCAAAAGTTCGGTGCTCCGTGGATCAACTGCTATGCCTCATCGAGGCATATGCAATCGAAATCTCAGCCAGTTCGAAACTGGCTGGGAGAAAAAGGTCCTGTCGAAATAGGGCCATTCTTTCCGGAGACCCACACCCTAAAAAAGCTCATGTCAATTCAGCAACAAACTAGCATCATTTAGGGACTGGAACTAGAAAAGACAATTAAAAGACAATTGGGGCTAGATTTACTAGCAACCAATCATATTCTAGCTGACATTTTCTAGTATGTAATCAGAAAGTTAGAACTTGAATCTCATTGGTTGCTATCCATTCTTCCTTTTCCGCAGTTTAGTAAATCTAGCACTTGGACCAGATCCTGATTTAGTTGGTTCCTGCTAGCTTACTTCTGGCTGCAGAGGTCTATTCTATAATCGCTGTGCATAAGAGTGAGGAGATAACATTCCCCTCTCGTTTTCTCATTAAAGAATGTAAAAAAAGATAATTGCTGGATTCCAAAACGGCATAAAGAGCTCTGTTTGATATCTATTACTGACATATATCTTCACTTATTTCTCCTTGAGTACCAATTGGTACAGTTATACCCCTTTCACATCGCTGCTCTGGCAATATCCCGTGTCTGTGAACCCGGGATATTGCCATGTCAGCAGATGATCCCAGGGTCACAGACCCTGTTTCACATTGCAGGGTGGACCTGGGAAATTCCGGGACTCGAGTCTGTCCTGGCAGTAGTGTGAATCATCACACTGTGTAATTTGTTTACCATTGGTCGGGCAACAGTTGTTGCCAGGGCAATAGTAAACAAATTACACCAATGAAAAACCCAGGTAGCACCTTTCACACTGTACCCCTACCCGGGTCGGACTCTTCTTTTGTCCCAGGTCCAATTCCCGAGTCATTAGACTCTAGTTGAGGCACCCGGACCCTTTCACACTCAGCCCTTACCCGGGATTTTGCGACTTGCCCCGGCAAGAACTCGGGGTTTAAAGGTGATGTGAAAGGGGTAGAACATTGCATGTGTGTATTTGCTTTGTTTTACAGTCAAAAACATGTGAATTACCGGAAAGAATTTCCCAAATTTCAGGAGTCTCCCGAATATTCCGGAAGTGTACCCTGGTAAATGGTAAAAATCAAACAGCCGGTGACACCGTTGTGTTTGCATAACCCTCATTTTAGAATTGCCGAATGTCGGCTTACGGCCCGTGGTACTTACATGATTCCCACTGCTTCTCTCCAAGAGTACGCATTTGGGGATGCAACTCGCCCCCTTGCCCACTATTTCCAGCTCCCCGGGGTAAAAGTATCGTCATGTTAATATTGTAAGACAAAAATATGTCACTGCTGTAAGCTGTGCAGAACTATAGGAGGGGAGAGACCTTAAGTTCAAGAGCTGCATACTAAACACGGTTTCCAGACAAACAGAGACAGTAGGATTATGGAAGATGTATTTTGGTCTAGCAGCGCTGGCTTATCGAACTAAGCAGACAGAGTGACAACAAGTGTGTGTGATAGAGCCTTACAGATCGGGAAAGACATGCAAAAGGTGCAAGATCAAATTGTGCAGCACTTCACAAGAGGGATAAAGACTGATGCTCCAGATATTGTATTGTGGGAATAAGAGACCTTTACATACATGCGAGTGGTCCAGTGTTCAAATTCCAGATAATCGCCCAGTTACAAAGTATGAAAACTAAGGACTGGATCCAGAGATTGAATCAGGAAATTTTTTTACTGAGAAAAACCATTGATGAAGAATTAAATTTCAACCGCTGCAAACAGTATTAGAGTTGGAAAGTGATGTTTCCAAACCCAAGGGTCAGATTGGCTAAGCTGCAGGTTTGCAAAAAGTGGAGATGTTGCCCATAGCAACTAATCAGATTTTAGCTGACATTCTCTAGTATATAATAGGAAAGTGAGAGCTAGAATCTGATTGATTGCTATAGGCAAAATCTCCACCTTTCCAAAACCCGCAGCTTAGTAAATTAGGCCCCAAAGTCTAAATAACAGTATAAAAGTAAAGCTAGTCAGTATCTATGTGTGATAAGCCCTCTCATGAGAATGAAGAGGCTTAAAACCACAGTTCAGAATTAATATTATTCCATTATTATTGTTAATCATAAAAGCTTTATTGCTACTGACCCAGTCACTTCTTGGCTCTTGGAATAGGAGGGCAGTTTGCTCATCCTTATGACTTGGCACAGCTGTTTAAATTGGTTTTCTTAACATATTTATTCACACTCCACACTCCTGTGAGACTGAGATGTTTACAGGACCACAAATGAACCTTTTGTGGCATTCCTTACATTAGCAGTACCAAAATCTCAATATTCAAGTGGTAAAGTTACTTACTTTTTCTGACAAGGTAAGTCATAATTTATTATTATTATTATTATTATTATTATTATTATTATAATATTATATTTTTTTTGACAATTCACTTGATTGTCATACAAATGTTAACTAATTCATTATTTTGCCTTGCATTTGCAACTCCATTTGAGCAATACATCAGAGTATACCCTTATCATGACTGTAATTGTGAGAAGTGAGAAGAGTGAAGAGAGAAATACTCAAAGACATAGGGCTCTATTTACAAAACTTTTAAAAGTTCATTTTGTGGAGTTATGAAGTTATAACTCCAAAAATGAACTTTTTACTATTTACTAACGCGTCACCGCCATGGAAATCAACAGTTGCCATTGCGATGCATTCAAACTTGTTCTGTGCTCGCCAGCCCGTTGTTTTCAATGTGGGCCGGCACTTTTAGCTATTTACTAACCCTCAGAGAGGAGTTTTACACTGCACTCTGAGAGTTAAAATAACGGCATCTCAGACTGGCGTTCTATTCCAGCAATCTCCCCATATAACCCCCTTTTTCTCTCCCCTAATAGCTGTTATTCGGGGGGAGAAGAAGGGGGATATATATGGGGAATATGTGTAAATAGAAGATTTGATAAAAAAAAAATAATAATTTCATATAAAATTTTAAACAATGAAAAAACAACAGAAATAACAAAAAAAACAATAGAATAGGTTAAAGACTTACCTGACCGAAGATGCCTCTGCCCGCAGCTGCCGATCCTGACATGAAGAGCCTGCTCATGCGCAGTTTTTCTCATTCCAGGGCTTCATTTTTTACAAAGTCCCAGCAGAGAGCAACTGCGCATGTGCAGATCTTCCAGTCACGCAAAGAAAGCCCGCGATGACTGCAGAAAGCGCAAACGTCATCGCGAGACAACCAGCAGCGGGTAAGTGTTAGTAAATAACAAGAAAGTAGCTCCCAAGCACGCAGAGAGACAAGTCGAACTTGGATGAGCTACTTTCTTGTTCGCTAAGTAAATAGTAAAAAACCTACGTATCCAGGATTTGAACGTGACGTTTTTAGGACAGTGGCTGATTATTTCCTCAATCTCCCGGAGCCTCTTCTCACGTTTGAGTTTTATGAGCTCTTTGTTAATATTTTAGTTGTATTAGTAAAATAGTAAATAGTAAAAAGAGATATATAAACTTGTACAGTATGTGCCATGATGGCACTGGTATCATCTAATTGTATCCAGCCTAATAATATCACCATCCAACAGTTACCAGATAAACAATTGAAACACTGCTGATGTAACTGAAGGCAAAATCTGAACCAAGGTCTCCTGGTGACAGCTGTCTAATTTTAGACTTGATTATGAGATCAAGAACCCCGATTGTGGTTCAGAGGTATCTGCAAGATTTAATCTGCACTATGCAGAGGTGTAGTATGTACTTGTGACATTCTGAGCGCCAACAGTTAACTTGCCGGTATTAAAGTACCAACAGGGTTCGGCACTCTAGCAGAGGAGAGAGCAGGGACATGGAGGTATCCTTTTTAACCGATATCATCATTTATACAAAGTCGACTTTGTGCGTCGGCTGTATCATACCTAAATGTGTTATCATCGTCATAGCAACCAGAACCGCTATTCAGGCATCTGTGCACAGGGCCACCGCCAGAACTTTTAGGGCCTGGGACACACCTGCTGCGCTCGCCCACCAATGTCACCCATGATGTCATATATAGGTGGAGTGCTGTGGACCTGCATTAACAGTGGGCCGAAGCACAGTGAAGTTCTTCTATGTGCGTTGGTCCGCTAATAGACAGCTCTCCACAGCAAGTATCGGTGGTAGGATATCGTCAATACCTGCTGCTGCATGGTTAAGGTAAGTATCGGTGGGCCCCCATCTGTCTCTGACAATAGCCCCGGCTGCCCCCCCCCTGATGATGGCCCTGTCTTTGCATTCACATTGTAAAAAATGGGAGACAAAGCTCCTCTAGAGCATCATCTTACCAACATTACCGACGTACTACCACGGTTTACTGTCAACTTGTTCCTGCAAGATTACTTTATTGTCACTACTTGTTATAATCGTGATACTACCTATCATCTGCCATATGCTGTTCATTGTATCTCTAAACATTACCTATACGGAGCAGGAACTTACCATATACCTATACATTTTATGTTTAGTTTAGGTATTATGTAGGTATTTGCTTTTACAATGTTTTTGTATTATATTTTTAATGTTTTTCTTTTAATTTTAATAAATATATTTTAATAAATTCGGGACCGGATTCACAGATATGATTTTGCTACTTTTTCTGTGCGTATTTTTAGGAGCGGATAAACTGCGCATGCGTAGTAACTTTTTTTTTTACACAAGGTATGTAGGTTTTAGGCACGGAAGTCCATTAGGTACGGATTTCTAAATCGTACTTAGTAACATACATTCGTGTGAAGTTGCGTGAAAGTTGGTGGGGGAGGCATTTAAATGGCCTTTTAAGGGTGTGATTAGTAATGTACCTAAGCAACATAGGCACGTAAATACACCCATAGAATTAAGGGTGCCCTATGGAGGCGTAAGTCACCAAAAATGCATCCGTGCGAGGGGGGTGTCATGGTTGTTGCCTTGCAACGTAGGTGCGTATAATTGTGAATCCATTGTGAAAACTATTCTGTGCTCGGACATTAACTATTAACAATTGCGCTAACCAGTCTCTCATTTCTACTCCATCAATCTCCTTTCTTTACTAATGCATAAATGATGCCCTTTGTTACTCCTTTTCCTGTCTATTGTGCACACAATGACTGGGAATAGGTCTACTGACAGAAATTAATGACCATTTATATTCATATGTGACAGAAAGTAATAATGAATCGATTGTTTCCTAGTCTAATCTCAGCACCATTCATCCTAGACAGCACAGGACCCCAGTGCAGAATTGTAACTATTTCCCACACCCCCCATTTCATCTTTCTCCTGCAATGGGATACACCACAACATTATAAATGACGTATATCTCCATGGCCACCATATAGTGTAGCTCACCCCAGTGGGCAAAAAAAATTAAAATTGATATATAAAGCTTCCACAGACCAATAAAAAGTAACCTCTGTGGTATATGTAAAAATAGAGGGGGTGGAGCTAAATTACATATTTGAACATTATTCAGCCAGGAAAATATATGGGGGCTTGAGGGCATACTTAACCAAAAACTGTTTAATATATATAAAACATTAATAACATTGCAAACATATGTAAAAAAAAAAAATAGAAAACAATTATAAATGATAATGGACAGATCCAGACCTACGTTCCATTTATGTTTCAACACGTAGCCTCTTTATGCTTTCATAATTACTAGGCAATCCCCTCGGTCGTATGTATTTTTGCCGTTTTACACCTTCCAAACCCTACCTTAACTTTTCCAACCATAACTGCTGTCGACCGTAATGGATACTTACGCGCCTAAGAACGCCCATACTGTACGATTTAAATGCCTCACCCCGCTTCCGAAGCATAATTACGGGTGTTGTATGTCTGGCACACCCCTTTGTCCATAGTTACGCTGTATACTGTTGGCTCGTAAGTATGTTCAGAGTTTCTGGTTGTAACATCTGACGCGCGCATGCGAAGAACATGAAAAACTGCGTTTTTACAACTCCGACTAGTGTAAATATGCTAGCAGATGTAGCTCTGGATCTGGCCCAATAAAACCTATTTGTGAAATCTCAAGAGGGAAGGAACATGGATCTGAAAACAATTTGTAAAAAAAAATGTGAGGGTTTGCGAATGAAGGTCTAAGAACCTGTAAGAGGATGACGTGCTAGTGGCTGAGCCATAGAGCAGGAAGGGCGGATAGATTTGAAAATAGGAATTATGGTGGGATAATGAGGATAGAATAGTATTGCAAAGTGGTTCTTGAGCTGCTTACATAGTGGGTAACTGGTACCAAATAATTATTTGTGAAATACAGTATCTTCAACTCTGATATGGGAAGCAGTTGCCGTTCCAAGGGGCCCTATTTCGAATATGATTCACCTGCTGGCGGCTGTGTCATTTTTCAAACCTATTTCTAATCCAAATTTTTACAGTGTGCATGGGTATTTATAGAGAAATGCCCTGTCCCAAGTGCCCAATAGCAAACAGGGACGAGCTGCAGCGGCATGCGGGGGCAGTGCATAGAAGGATATGGTTAGGCAATAGAGCAGAGCTCCGATCAGAGAATCAATATTTATTGCATATATAAAAAATTCTCTGATCGGCGCTCTGATCTATTGTCGCAAATTGACTGCATTTGAAAATCAGCTTTCGGAAACCGGTGTGCCTACAATAGACACGTCAGACCTTCAATCCACACCCCACTGGTATATAGTGCAGTCCTAATATGGATATTTAATGAACACCAGTATATGGGACACCCAGAGCTTTAATGATGATGCTAAATCTCACTGAGTCATTTGTATGATCTCTCTATAAGCTGTCTGTCAAGGCACTTGTAGACAATGTTTATTTAACCATTGTAGGTTTCAAATGCACCAATGAACTACCAAAAAGCCAGAGTGATAGATAGGGCAACATGAAGCAACAGGGTGATTCAGGGGTACATATTACTAAGGAATGTATTAATTGTTACTGCGTTTCAACATAACTCCTTGTTAAAATAGCCGGAAAGTCATTTTTCACGTATTAATGAATACTTGCGTCTGCATGCCGTCTGTTCCAGTGACACATGGGATGTACTTCTACTGTCAACTTTGTCATGTATCTGTTAGAACAAGATCTTATTTCAAGTAAATCTATAATATAATCATACAACTTCAGCGTCAGAGAATTGCATACAACGACTCATATAAACAACTAACACCAGACAACATGCCTGGAGTGCAATATCTTTCAACACCACCCACACTGACTTGGGTATGGTTTACCGCAAAGAATGGCCCTTTTTTAACAGGGCTGTTTTGTACACTGCATTTCCGAACAGGGACCGGAAATTACAGTTTTTTCCCGCAGGACAGCAGTATTTCGACGATTCGGAAAAGAAACCCTCAGCGGCGATTGGTGAGTATTTCCCCAACCCCAACCCTTATCCTAATCCTCATCTTAACCCTCCTCTTCCATTACCTTAACCCTCTTTTACCCACAGCCTGACCCTATCCTTAACCTTCTCCAATCTATCCCATCTCCGCAGTCTAAACCTAAGACTCCCTTACCCACAGCCTAACCCTAAGACTCCTTTACACACAGCCTTTCCCCAAGACTCCCTTCCTCACAGCCTAACCCTAAGACTACCCTTCTATGTTCTATCCCCTCCCCACAGCCTAACCCTAAGTCTCCCCTTCTACACTGCAGGCCATCCCGGCAGCCTAACCCTAAGACTCCACTAACCTGTCCAGTTGGGTACCATTGGGTGCTGTGGTGGGTCTTGCGACGTGTCGTGTGTGTTAGAAGGCTAATAAATGGGTAAGTTTAATAATTACCCATTCATTTAAAATAATTTCTAATTACTCATTTTTTCACAATAGAGACAGACAACAATTTGCTGTTAGCTGTCTCTTTGTCGCACAGCTGCAACCGTAACCACACGAACTCCAATATGTCCTCATTGTAGTCCTTTCTGTTGTTTTTGGAGTAACCATTACAATGATAAACAAGGTGTTGCATTGGCCATGTGTCCTGACTGCCCCTACATAAAAAATTACACCCCCGTCTTCTCTCTGGCTTCCACTAATGTAGTATGGCCACCATTAGTTTTTTTTCTTCTGGAGGGTGGAGGGGGAAGGGGTTAGAGGATTTCTCCAAAAGAGAACAGTGTCTTTAGCTTGAGCTTGTATAGATGTTATATTACAGCTCTTATCTGTAATCCATAATGCAATTGTTTAACTGCTTTACATTTTCGCAGGTCATAAATGATCCTATGTCATGTTCCCCAGGCAAGCAAGTTCCTGTGTGAATTAACACATCATACTGGGGCTGTAACCAAAAGGCAAGCCTACTGAAGGAATAGGAAACCCCCACCTGATCCCTAGCACAGTTTTGTAGCACCTACAACTGCTCAGTAGATTTATATAACCATGAATGGTCCTAAATAAGGAAAAATAAATTGCCTGCCATTAGCCAAGGTGGTCGTCTAGGGTTCAAATTTTAAGGGGACACCTAAAACTCAATGACAGTGGACTTTCTCAAACCATGCTATTCTACTAATAAAGATGGGGTATTAACTGGAATTTGACAAATGGCTAAAATTGACGACAAATTGTTAACATTTACTTGATTCTCTACACTGTCAGCCAGATCACATAAAACTTGGGGCTCCATTAACAAAATCTCGATGCCTTAGTTTTCATAAGATAAAGACCATTTTCACCTGAAAACAGTCTTTATCTCATGAAAATGAAGGCATCACCATTTACAATGCAATGATCGCTAGGAAAACCATGGCGATCTGATGAATGCGGGCCGGCTTATTGCAATATTCACAAAGTGGCTTTGCAGATTTTAACAATCCTTGCCGACACATTAAATTACGCCATCTGAAGGTGGCGATAGGGTAAGTATTCCAGCAGTCTCCCCATATACCCCCATTTTCCTAATAACAGCTATTGGGGGGGGGGGGGGGGTCGCTATTGGGAACGGGGAAATAGATACCTGTTCCCAATAGTAATGATCTAATCTGCACTAATCACCATGGAAGAGGGAAACAAAAAAAAAGTAAAATTAAAAAAAAAAAAAAAAAGCAATTGAAATAAATTAAATAATAAAAACTGTTTTAAATAACTGCCTTGCATTACCACGCATGCGGAGTGTTCTTTGCCTTTTGCGGCTTTAAATATTTAAAGTCCCAAAAGGCAACTACTGAGCATGCGTGGGCACTTTGGCCCACATGTCGTCGATGAAAGTCCCGCAGATCATCACCTTGCCGGAGAGGTATTTGTAAATCTGTACAACAAAGATGCAAGGCTTGCTGCGAGGTGCAGCGAGTCTTGCTTTGGTAATTACCATTCTTTTGCTCCTTAGCACTCTTTTCTATTCTTACTCCAACTAACTCACATTCATTCACAGGTTTACATCCTACCGCACACTTCACTTAATTGGCCTCCAGCAGCAGACACAATTCTCTGTTCAGCTCCACTGCTCACTTACTCATTGCTATTGTTGTTTTTTACCTGGTGATTTTTATTCTGACACGCTCATCTTGTGCTCTGTCTCACTTCACTCATCATCTGTCTATTATATGATACATAGATTGTTTTTTTGGCTTCCACTCTACCGTGCTTCAACTCTTGATCTGTGCTATGACTTTGATGTTCTGTATGTGTGTATCACAGCACGCTACTCTACAACTCTCTTATCTGGGACTTTCAATGCCTTCTCTACACTCTTGGTTTAATCTGTTGATGAGGACTAGTTTTAATCATCAGTTGAATAATGTGTACTGAACAAACAAAATAAAGAAACTGCTAGGGTTTCAAAAGATAGCTACCATGAGACACACACTGTATAGATAGGCTCCACAAAGACCCAAATTGCATTTAAAGGTTGATTTTATTATAGACCAATAAGTAAGTATCAATTATATGGAACGAAATATTAAAAGATATAAGACATGTCAGTGATCAATCACAAAAGGTATCAGGTAAAGTACATGTAAGTTGTAAACAATGTTGCCAGTCAAGAAATGCTGATTGCAATGTATCAATATAGTATCATAACATGTACAAAGAGAGAACACGGGGAAAAATAACGGCAGGGGTGAGGACTCCTATTCTCAGCAGGGGAAACAAAACCCTAATCCAGCCCTGTAGAAATCTCACGATTTCACTTCTCCCGTTCCCGGGAAGGTAAACTCACCCTACACTGCTCTAAACCCACGAGTCTCACCCGATGCCGACACTGATGAGAGACGGCTTGACTGGTGCAGATCAACCGCAATACCAGTCCCGACGTGCGTTTCGTTCAGTGACTTCTTCCGGGGGAGTGTGTTGGAGTAAGGATAAGAATGAGTATTTAACTGTTGATCATCCAATCAAAGCTGACCCACCTTCAAGTCCAACACCTGGGGGATAATTAAAAAACAGGTCACGGAGCAGTATTACCATGAATGGAAGTTTAGATCAAAAGCATCATATTTACAAATAAGGAAAATATATACAAAAAAGTTTAAGACAGACAGAGCACCAGAAAAGAGGGGGGAAGGAAGGCATGTTACCAGTCTTAATTCCCTATTCAATAATTCGGATTTTAATTACGTTATTCCTTTGCTATGACAACATTAGTTAGAGTAGAAAGAATTATTATATATCGGCTGTAAATAATATAATAAAAAAATTACAAACTACATCTAACTGGGAGAAAGGAAAATTAAATTGAGGTTATACAGTGAGGCAAAATTCAGATATATTAACTATACACAAAGAATTTGTACTTTGGCAACGGGCTCACATCCTCTAACCCAAGAAATGGGTATACGATATGCTCTCGTTCATACCCTTAGGGCATACTGTATCGAGTAGAAACATCCACTGCAGTTCCCTGTACAGTAAGACTTTATTAATGTCACCTCCACGAAGGTTAGTAGGAATTTTTTCTAAAATAAAGGCCTTCAAGTCAGATGCCCTAGACTGATGGTAACGTAGAAAATGTCACGCAACTGGAGTAAGATTTTTCATTTTTTGAGAGTCTGCAACAGTATTGCGTATAGAGTCAATATGCTCTAACAAGCGAACTCTAAATTTCCTAGTTGTTTTCCCGATATATCTCAGATTGCACGTACAAAAAAGACAATAAATTACATTGTCTGAATTACAATTAGCAAATGATTTTATTTTGTAAGTCTGACCGAATCTATCTGTAATTTGGATGGTTTTTTGCATGAATTTACACGCCTTACAAGTTCCACAGGCGTGTGATCCAGTAATAGACAATTTCATCTGAGAGATCGGTTATAAGTAACTATGCACAAGTTTGTCTCTCAGATTACTAGATCTCCTCCAGCTCATACTGATCCTTGGTCCCAGTACGCCTGAGAGATCATCATCAGCTTTCAAGATATGTGTATATTTGTGTAAGATGTCAGTTATCAATGGGGCTTCACGACAGAAATCCCCCACAAATCTTATAGCAGTATGTTTGCTACTGGGACGTTTTTTAGGATAAATGAGGTTTTCACGGTCAGATTGGTTGGTAAATTGATAAGATATAGACAACAATTTTTTGTTATACCAATGGTTTTGTAATCTGGTAGATAATTCTCTGGCACGTGACTTGAAGGCCTCTCTAGAAGAGCGATTCCATCTGACTCTAAGAGACTCACCCCTGGGAATAGCTCAAATGGTAGATGGGGGTGAGCACTGGCATGATGTAAGATACTGTTTGTGGCTGTTTCTTTCCTATAAAGGTCAGTAGATATTAGGCCACAATGATCAATCTTAACTGTCATATGGAGATTAAATGGGTTGATATTAAGAACCTCAAAAAATCAAATTAGCAAATCGGGGTCACCATGCCAGAGGACAAAGATGTTGTCTATATACCGAAGCCACATGAGGACATGAGAGGTATATCAGACCATTTTCTGCTCCCACCACCCGAGATATAAATTCACATAGGTGGGGGCGCAGGCTATCCCCATGGCAGTACCCCGAATTTGCAGGTAAAACGTGTTGTCAAACAAAAAGTAATTTTTGGTCAAAATGAAACATAACAGTTTCAGGATAAAGTAATTTAGGTCACTGGGATCCCTCATATCCAAAAAATACTTGGTGGCCGCAATCCCAACAAAGTGATCGATACTGATGTACAGTGACTCTACGTCCACTGTCACCAGCATCGTATTGGGAGCCACTTGTAGGTAGTTCAATCTGGACAGGAGGTCCATAGTGTCTCTCAGATATGATGGCAGTGAGAATACAAAAGATCTCAAATGATTGTCTAAAAAACGACCAGCCTTTTCAGTGAGAGAACCTATGCCAGAAACTATTGGTCGGCCAGGAGGCTTGGCCATATTTTTGTGTAGTTTTGGCAGAAGATATAGAGTAGCAACCTTGGGTTTATCACACTGAAGGTACTTATAATCCGATTTAGATATGATATTATCTTGCTTGGCTAGACCAATAAGATTATGGTACATTCTACTGAAATCTACTGAAAACTGAAGTAGGATTAAAGCCTAATTTCTTATAGCAAGAAATATCACTAAGTTGGCACTTAGCCTCTATGAGATAATCCTCCCTCTTCCAGACAACCACATTCCCACCTTTGTCTGATGGTTTGATCACGGTGTCACTCCATGTTTGCATATCCTTCAGAGCCTGGGACTCTTCCTTGGTAAGATTCATAGGCCATTTTTTCCGAAGAGTATCTTGATATAATTTGTTGAGGTCCCTTGACACTAAGGGTTTAAATACCTGCAAAGTAGGGAATTTAGTGATATCTGGAAAAAAGGTGGATTTGGCAGTTAGTGATTTAGTCATATTTGGTTCTTCACCAGAGAGTTCTTTCAGGATATCAAGTGCCAACATATCATCTTGATCAAACACAACGTCATTAGATAGTCTAGTAATATCAGTCACAGATTGATTTGAAGAAATTTCAACAGTATTTTTGGTATTGAATATTTTGAATAAGGCTAGCTTTCGAAAAGAAAAGGATTCATATGTGAGGTGGGAGAGAAAGAGAGTCCTTTACTTAGGACAGAGATATGGTGCTCACCAAGCTGTCTCTCAGTTAAGTTGACAACTTGTTAGTTGTCATCATTGCCTACTTGCTATTGCCTTTGCCGCAACTGCGGCCTTTGTTCGGCTTTCCTTTGTTGCAACCTCCCCCTCCTGATCTTGTATTTATGCTGGGCTGTTGAATCTGTGGGCTTACCCCTAAAAAATTCACATTTCTAACGCTGTTGAAATTAGATTGGAAAGCTGTGTTGGACTCAGAAGATGATTCATCATCTCCCTGTGATTCTAGTTCAGAAAAGGAGGATGCAGATGTAATGCCCTTAGATTTATATCTAAGGAATTTTCTATATTTTTTACGCCAAGTGAAGATCTTATTATTTGCAAAATCTGCCTTATTCCTAGAGAATTTATCTCTTTTACGTTCTGCAGGTTCCTGCTCTAATGTTTGTATGTCATTCTTACATTTAGTAATAGCAGTCTGGAAAGATTCAAGTGCCTCAAAAGGTTCTAGGGCTTCAGGTAAATTGAATCTCATTTAAAACAATTTCGTCATGTTTAATAAGTATGGATAAAAGATCCATGGAGCACTTAATTAACGTAGTGTTCCATTCTTCCCTTAGATTTTCAGAAATTAATTCGAAGACAGGAAAAATACATGGTCTAAGACCTCTGGGGGTGATGTTGTGCTTAGTGTAATTGACATTAGTAGTCGAATTCCACCAAGTCTTAATTTGGCGTATTAGGGCTTTGCGTAGTAATAATAAATTGTTAGACCAATCATTATCAGGCGCAGATGTTAAGCCCTCCTGAAAAACTCGTCAGTGTCGGCATCGGGTGAGACTCGTGGGCTTAGAGCAGTGTAGGGTGAGTTTAACTTCCCGGGAATGGGAGAAGTGAAATTGTGAGATTTCTAGTGGGCTGGATTAGGGTTTTGCTTCCCCTGCTGAGAATAGGAGTCCTCATCCCTGCCTTTATTTTTCCCCGTGTTCTCTCTTTGTACATGTTATGATACTATATTGATACATTGCAATCTGCATTTCTTGACTGGCAACATTGTTGTTACACCTTACATATACTTTACCTGATACCTTTTGTGATTGATCACTGACGTATCTTATATCTTTTAATATTTCGGTCCATACAATTGATACTTATTGGTCTATAATAAAATCAACCTTTTAAATGCAATTTGGGTCTTTGTGGAGCCTATCTATACAGTGTGCATCTCATGATATCTATCTTTTGAAACCCTAGCAGTTTCTTCTTTTTTGTTTGTTCATTGCAGTAATTAGGCTACCAGACGGCATCTGTTATATCTAATACTAGTGCGGTCTAAACTCTGTTATTGTTGAATAATGTGTACTAAAAGTTAGGGGTTGATGTTATAATAATTAGTTCAATAGCTAAATAATAACAGCGGTAGATGCATTGAGGTTAAGCAACACTAATGAGTAAGTAAAATGCTTTTGGGGCTTCACGACAGAAATCCCCCACAAATCTTATAGCAGTATGTTTGCTACTGGGACGTTTTTTAGGATAAATGAGGTTTTCACGGTCAGATTGGTTGGTAAATTGATAAGATCTAGACAACAATTTTTTGTTATACCAATGGTTTTGTAATCTGGTAGATAATTCTCTGGCACGTGACTTGAAGGCCTCTCTAGAAGAGCAATTCCATTTGACTCTAAGAGACTCACCCCTGGGAATAGCTCAAATGGTAGATGGGGGTGAGCACTGGCATGATGTAAGATACTGTTTGTGGCTGTTTCTTTCCTATAAAGGTCAGTAGATATTAGGCCACAATGATCAATCTTAACTGTCATATGGAGATTAAATGGGTTGATATTAAGAACCTCAAAAAATCAAATTAGCAAATCGGGGTCACCATGCCAGAGGACAAAGATGTTGTCTATATACCGAAGCCACATGAGGACATGAGAGGTATATCAGACCATTTTCTGCTCCCACCACCCGAGATATAAATTCACATAGGTGGGGGCGCAGGCTATCCCCATGGCAGTACCCCGAATTTGCAGGTAAAACGTGTTGTCAAACAAAAAGTAATTTTTGGTCAAAATGAAACATAACAGTTTCAGGATAAAGTAATTTAGGTCACTGGGATCCCTCATATCCAAAAAATACTTGGTGGCCGCAATCCCAACAAAGTGATCGATACTGATGTACAGTGACTCTACGTCCACTGTCACCAGCATCGTATTGGGAGCCACTTGTAGGTAGTTCAATCTGGACAGGAGGTCCATAGTGTCTCTCAGATATGATGGCAGTGAGAATACAAAAGATCTCAAATGATTGTCTAAAAAACGACCAGCCTTTTCAGTGAGAGAACCTATGCCAGAAACTATTGGTCGGCCAGGAGGCTTGGCTATATTTTTGTGTAGGCAGAAGATATAGAGTGGCAACCTTGGGTTTATCACACTGAAGGTACTTATAATCCAATTTAGATATGATATTATCTTGCTTGGCTAGACCAATAAGATTATGGTACATTCTACTGAAATCTACTGAAAACTGAAGTAGGATTAAAGCCTAATTTCTTATAGCAAGAAATATCACTAAGTTGGCACTTAGCCTCTATGAGATAATCCTCCCTCTTCCAGACAACCACATTCCCACCTTTGTCTGATGGTTTGATCACGGTGTCACTCCATGTTTGCATATCCTTCAGAGCCTGGGACTCTTCCTTGGTAAGATTCATAGGCCATTTTTTCCGAAGAGTATCTTGATATAATTTGTTGAGGTCCCTTGACACTAAGGGTTTAAATACCTGCAAAGTAGGGAATTTAGTGATATCTGGAAAAAAGGTGGATTTGGCAGTTAGTGATTTAGTCATATTTGGTTCTTCACCAGAGAGTTCTTTCAGGATATCAAGTGCCAACATATCATCTTGATCAAACACAACGTCATTAGATAGACTAGTAATATCAGTCACAGATTGATTTGAAGAAATTTCAACAGTATTTTTGGTATTGAATATTTTGAATAAGGCTAGCTTTCGAAAAGAAAAGGATTCATATGTGAGGTGGGAGAGAAAGAGAGTCCTTTACTTAGGACAGAGATATGGTGCTCACCAAGCTGTCTCTCAGTTAAATTGACAACTTGTTAGTTGTCATCATTGCCTACTTGCTATTGCCTTTGCCGCAACTGCGGCCTTTGTTCGGCTTTCCTTTGTTGCCCCCTCCCCCTCCTGATCTTGTATTTATGCTGGGCTGTTGAATCTGTGGGCTTACCCCTAAAAAATGTTGAAATTAGATTGGAAAGCTGTGTTGGACTCAGAAGATGACTCATCATCTCCCTGTGATTCTAGTTCAGAAAAGGAGGATGCAGATGTAATGCCCTTAGATTTATTTTTAAGGAATTTTCTATATTTTTTACGCCAAGTGAAGATCTTATTATTTGCAAAATCTGCCTTATCCCTAGAGAATTTATCTCTTTTACGTTCTGCAAGTTCCTGCTCTAATCTTTGTGTGTCATTCTTACATTTAGTAATAGCAATCTGGAACGATTCAAGTGCCTCAAAAGGTTCTAGGGCTTCAGGTAAATTTTTCACCTCCTCATCAATCTCATTTAAAACAATTTCGTCATGTTTAATAAGTATGGATAAAAGATCCATGGAGCACTTAATTAACGTAGTGTTCCATTCTTCCCTTAGATTTTCAGAAATTAATTCGAAGACAGGAAAAATACATGGTCTAAGACCTCTGGGGGTGATGTTGTGCTTAGTGTAATTGACATTAGTAGTCGAATTCCACCAAGTCTTAATTTGGCGTATTAGGGCTTTGCGTAGTAATAATAAATTGTTAGACCAATCATTATCAGGCGCAGATGTTAAGCCCTCCTGAAAAACTCGTCAGTGTCGGCATCGGGTGAGACTCGTGGGTTTAGAGCAGTGTAGGGTGAGTTTACCTTCCCGGGAATGGGAGAAGTGAAATTGTGAGATTTCTAGTGGGCTGGATTAGGGTTTTGTTTCCCCTGCTGAGAATAGGAGTCCTCACCCCTGCCATTATTTTTCCCCGTGTTCTCTCTTTGTACATGTTATGATACTATATTGATACATTGCAATCTGCATTTCTTGACTGGCAACATTGTTGTTACAACTTACATGTACTTTACCTGATACCTTTTGTGATTGATCACTGACGTATCTTATATCTTTTAATATTTCGTTCCATACAATTAATACTTATTGGTCTATAATAAAATCGACCTTTTAAATGCAATTTGGGTCTTTGTGGAGCCTATCTATACAGTGTGCATCTCATGGTAGCTATCTTTTGAAACCCTAGCAGTTTCTTCTTTTTTGTTTGTTCATTGCAGTAATTAAGCTACCAGACGGCACCTGTTATATCTAATACTAGAGCGGTCTAAACTCTGTTATTGTTGAATAATGTGTACTAAAAGTTAGGGGTTGATGTTATAATAATTAGTTCAATAGCTAAATAATAACAGCGGTAGATGCATTGAGGTTAAGCCACAATAATGAGTAAGTAAAATGCTTTACCAGGTTGCTGATTTATTGGAAACACAGGAAAGATGGTTTCTTTAAATTATAACAGGCTTTATAAACAGGGATCAATAGGTAATCCAGGATACAATTTACAGTATATAGGTGCACAGTGTTCAATGACAGCAAATGTATCAAGTTTCAAATAAGAAACTGACTAAATGTCTGTCAGACTCTCACAGAATCTATGACTTAAATGAGCTCTGAACCTCATTGCCACACTTTATATAGGGAGGTAAAGGGCGTTAATGTACCGCACATGCTCAGTTACTAAGCCTCACGCTTACATCATAGCTGTAATTAACATCTATGGTGATAGCACATATTGCTCCTATTTGCAACATAATCCAGACCCAAACATATACTGGATGGCATAGTGTATTTTAGCATGATTTCAGCAGAATGTGTTAGATCTTGCGTTCAAGGCTGGATTAAGCCTATGTTTAACTCTCTGGTTTGAGATTTGTCACCTGGGCCAGTACCATATAAATCTTCATTAAGCCAGGATGATGAGCAAACTAAGAGTCTTTTACTCCAAGCTGAATCTCTGCGCCTCCTAAGCATTGACCCCAAAGCATGCTGAGGTTACCATTTGTGCATTATGGGCCTGATCCAGACCTACGCTGGCTGGCGTTAAAATGCCAGCCAGCAGCGTAAGATCGGCTTAAAAGCCAATCTGCACATGCGCCGGCAGATGTTGCCCGGCATTGCTACGGAAACGCCCGGTCGTGGATTGGGCGTCCGTAGCTTCAGCGTAGCAACGCTGGAGGGGGCATCCCCCAGCGTTACTACACTGAGGTTAGTGCGGGTAGGTGGGGGGAGGGAGGGTAATGAGGATGGGAGGGCAGCGTTAGCGTACTAACGCCACCGTCCCAGCGTAGTTACACTGGGTTACGCCAGCTGAACTTAGGGTAGCCTTCAGCCGGCGTAACCCAGTGTACAATCTGGCAGGGGGGGTGGTACGCTCAGCACAACAGCGTTACTTTGGATCAGGCCCGATGTGCATGATATGCAAATAGCTTGGTAGCTTACAATATATATAGAACACTAATGCTGTTGAGGGCCAGTGGGGTCCAGTAATATCGAAAGTACAGGCACCAAAGACTTACTTCCCTTTGATGACCACAGAAGCTAAATCAACAAAATTAAGTACACATTTCTCATCAGCTTTACAATCCTCCTTTATTATTTATTATAAAAGAAGAATGTTTTCTATGACTCATGTGAACTATTCTCACTATAGCAGAGAGGCACGTGAACGCCCTTAGGGGTGGCAAATATATAATTTGTCTGTCTGATGACTTTGCTCTTGTATCCTTTTGCTTTTACACTTTTTCAACAGAGGTTGGTGGAATAATTTCCCATCTGCAGGAAAGCAAATGTAAAGTCATCTACTGTATTGTTTTGCTCAGGTCTACACTTACACCTGGTTTGCCCTTATTCACAAACTTTGGATTAGTCCTATAGATGGGTATTTATGACCATCTCTAAATAAAGTCGATGTTGGTGTCATATTAGCACCTCAGGAACAGGGCACCTAAGGAACTGTTATAATAGGACTCTCTATGTGTTTTTAGTGTCCTTGCCTTTCCCCCATACGTAGCACCAGCTGCCGATGAGAAAAAGAAACAGGTGGCAGCGTCTTACCTGTGAAGTTGTCAACTTTTGATCCTCAATGACAGTGATATGTTGGGCGTGTGCCACCAGGCTATAATGTTACAGAACAGTGCCATTATTCTAGTTTAAGGTGCAGAAGATGCTATCCCACCTCCTGTCTGCTAAACAAAATGGGTGAAACTCAGTTCATTGTGTCAAAACAATTGACAGATTGTGCCAGTAGTTTTGTTCATTTTAGAGAATGAAAACGTTTTATATAATCATTTCAAATTGTTTAAAAGGCTATACTTGCATCTTTATTGGGACTCTCATTGTTAGAGTTAGGACCACCATATGCTGAAAGGCAGGGCCGCCATCAGGGGGGGACAGCTGGGCCTAGTGTCCCAGGCCCGGACAGAGAGAGGGCCCGGGATAGCCCCAGGCCTCCTCTCTATCCTTCCCATGACACTAGTAAAAAAATCTTTGTTGACAGAGGTCTGAATGCCATGCAGTTCAGACTTCTGCATTACTGTTCTAAAGGTCCAGGCCCACGGCACGACGTGTGACATCATCACATGTGATGCCGCGCCGTCAGACTGCCAGATGCCGAGGAGGAGGGAGCGCGCGCCGCAGAGGAAGAGGTGAGGTAGGTAAATTATGGGACTCCTGTGGAGGGCTGGTTGCGCATGATGGTAAACTTAGGGGGCTGGTGGCAAATGATGAGAGTAAATGG
>WWET01002192.1:107416-117724 GCA_011038615.1 Limnodynastes dumerilii
AAACATTCTTCAAACCAATTGGTTTGATCTAGCGCTGTGGTTTTGTCTTGGCTGTGCTTTCCTGTGCATCAGCACTCTCTAAGATGTTTCTAAATATGCCTTGGCCCCAAATTTTCTGGTGGCAGCCATGTCTGCACGCATTGCGTTACTGTGCACTTGTGAGCATAAGGTTTCTGGCATAGATCTGGATCCTGATGATTCAGGCTTCTGTGTCGGAAGCCTTTTTGGCGATGGGGTAGGGCAACCCACATGCAGACATTGTATACGCATGGTGGGCAGTGAGTGGTATGGTAATCGAGCTTGGCTAATTCCATTTTCCTGGGGTTGGTGTGTAAAACTTAAGGTAGTTCAGAAGTACCATCCGTGTGAGGGGAGTGGGGGGATCTGACTGCCGGAAGTACACTGCCGCTGTGGAGGTGTTACGCTCGGAGCAACAGGTGACGTATTCAGTGAACCGTTTTTCGGGAAGTTCATTGTGTATTTTTACGATCTGATAAACTGCGCATGCGTAGTAACTAAATTTACACTATCTACGTTGATTTTACGCATGGATGTCCATTAGACATGGACTTGTGAATCGCACGTGAGGAAATACATACGGAGTTATAATTGATGTGTAGTTATAAATCGTCTGGAGACAGATACGTGAAAGTGGGTGGGGGGAGGCATTTAAATGACCATTTGAGGACGCGTTGAGGGCGCGGTTAGTTTGATACACGTACGGAAGTATTATACGGAAATGCACACTTAAAGATAAGGGTGGTCGAGGCACTCGTAAGTCAAGGACAACCCATCCATGTGAGGGGAATGTCATGGGTGTTGCCTTGCAACATCCGTGCATATAATTGCGAACCTTTCGCTGACGGATCTCTGAATACGGCCCGACATCTGGATCTGGCCCATTGTTATTATTCATTAGCTTACAGTTCATATTTACGCTATTGGTTACGTGATGATCATGTATTATATATGTTTATGTGTATTATACTAATGTGTTACTCTGTGCTCTGATGTTTCCAACCTATCACACAAGGGGCCTGATTCTGACTTAGGTGAACACACACTGCTGGTTCTGAATGTTCAGCCACTAGTTCAGTATATGAGGGGAAGGGGCACTCCCCCACTCACTCACGTGTCCAGAACCAGTCCTTACTGTACAATTTACATAGGAAACCCACCATGTGAATAAAGTACGCTCGGAGGTCTGGCTCGCCACACGTATGGAACCACAAGACGTACAGAAACAATATCCATACGTCTTGTGTTCCAGATGCGTAGCCCAGGTTTCGGTGCATTTATTTATTATTTATTTACTAACAGGTTTTTATATAGTGCTATTAGATTACGCTATTAGATTACAGAGAAAATTTCACCTTAACATCATTCCCTATCCCATTGGAGCTACATTTTAAGTTCCCTAACACACACACACATGGGCTAATTTATTCAGCAGCCAATTAACCTACAAGCATGTTTCTGGGGTGTGGGGAAACCCACACAGACACAGGGAGAACATATAAACTCCACACAGATAAGGCCTAGTCCAGGAATCAAACTCATGACCTCAGCACTGTGAGACACAAGGGCTACTCATTGAGCCACTGTGAGACACAAGGGCTGTGAGACACAAGGGCTGTGAGACACAAGGGCTGTGAGACACAAGGGCTACATTACAACTCAGGCTACTCACTGAGCCACCGTGCTGCTCAAACAAATGCATGTGCATTAATGAACGACAGGTGATTCAATCATGCAAGCCTGTATAAATCATAGTGCTGAACTCTGGATCCAGTCCAAGTTCATTAAAACTTTATAGATTCCCAATTGTATTTGGTATTACCATCTGATATACTACTATAGTGCTGTGTCTTTTCTATTGTAATTATTAGTAGGCAAACACTATAAAAAGGGTGGAGCCAGATAAGTGGGAGCCAATCAGAAATTGAATCAGAAACTTTTTTTTTATAAACTTTATTAGCAAGGGTACATTTATCAAACACATCATGAAACAAAGAGCAGTATGGAATATTGGAAGAAAACAGTGATAAAAATATTGGGGTAGATCCGGACCTAAGGACGCTAGCTTTTATGCTAGCTGCTGGCGTAAAAAATGGCCTATTTGTATGTACTGCGCATGCGCACTGCAGATGCTACGCCACGAAACTCTGAACATATTTACGAGCGATGGGCCGGGTCATCCATACAACACCCGGAAATATGTTTTGGAGGCGGAGGGTGGCATTTAAATTGTACAGTATAGTAATGAAACCATTACGTATGTCAGTACTTACACTTTGAAAAGTTAAAGTAACGTAAAACGACCAAAGTACGTATGAGCGAGGGGAGTGCATAGAAATGACGCTAGCGTAAATACGCTACGCGATGAAATGTAACAAGCACTTAGGTCTGGATCTGCCCCATTGTACTTAATAAGAAACTCAGAAATATTTCGTCTGTAAGACTATAATCGACTTTTTATGAAGCTGACAAATTAAATAATAAAATGTATTGAAATAACCTTGTAACTGTAGTTATTTCATGATTAAAAGATCATATACTTAACCACACAGACGTTAAATTGCTTTTATGCTGCGTTTTGAAAAGGAAGTTCAATTTGTTTAAAGTGGATGTGATTGCGAGTATTTTAAAAACCATGAATTATCCAGCCCATAGGCAAAAGGAAGAGAGAGCTACACGTCAGATGACAATGATACATTTACAAAGCGCTTTGGTGGTGCCTGAAGCTACACTTATTGTGGGAAACACAGTAACAATTGGAGCTGTACATAATGAAACGTTTGTTAGGACAAAGACTATGAGGTATTTCCAATACTTAGATTCGCAACTGCCTTATACAATCTTTCTTCGGGGAGAAATGGTGGTAAAGAAACCAGGTGGCAAACAAACCACAACAAGCGACAACTCTATGCAGGTATTCATAAGAACTGGCTTAAGGGTTGTTTAGAGAACTGGCTTAATCTATGTTGGATGCTGTTTAGAGCATTGATAATAATAATGATGATAATGAGACAAAAAATTGTCTCTTACATTTCAAAGGCCTTATGTGACCTGTGCCAGCTGAGTTGTACAAAAAGCTGCTATATGTCTATTATCATATTCTTATGCAAGCTTATCAGTATTAAACACATGTTAGCCACATGCACTTACTTATATTACACCAGGGTTGCTGACTTTCTATTTCTTCTCTAAATAGTATGGGGAAGGATTTTAATTGTTGCGAGTCCCCGCTGCAATCTACTTAATTTTTAAGCAGGGACAGCCGAAAGCTGCTTTCTGGCTGTCCCTATTTTGAATGACAGCAGTTGTAGATTATTGTATTATGAATGGGTGAGTATGTGATTCACATACTCACACATTAATTTTTGGAAGCGTCACCACCAGACCACCGGAGATGTGAATAATACCCCTTTCACATCACAACCAAATACCCGGGATTTTCGCCAAAAACCCGGGTCTCGGCAAAATCCCTGGTATTTGGTTGTGATGTGAAAGGTGCACTTATGGTGGACCCGTGTCAAAAGACACGGGTAGGGGTACAGTGTGAAAGGTGCTACCCAGGTTTTTCAACCCAGGTAGCACCTAATGAATTTGATTGGTGTAATTTTTTTACTATTGCCCTGGCAACAAGTGTTGCCAGAGCAACGGTAAACAAATTACGCAGTGCGATGACGACAGGGCAGACCCGGGTCTCGGAATTTCCCAGGTCTGACCTGCAGTGTGAAACGGGGTCTGTGACCCCGGGATATTGCCGGGGCGGCGATCTGAAAGGGGTATAACACTCTCCAGGGACTTAGGGTTAGGCTGTGTGGGGACGGATGGGTTAGGCTGTGGGGGGAGACTTAGGGTTAGGTTGTGGGGGGACACTTAGGGTAAGGCTGCAGGGGGAGACTTAGGGTTAGGCTGCAGGGGGAAGACTTAGGGTTAGGGTGTGGGTTGGGGATAGAATATTTACTTACCTTTCGGAGCACTCTGTTCGGTGTTTCGGGGATCAATTGCTATGCCTCCTTAAGGCATAAGCAATCAATATCTCATCCAATTCGGAACTGGCAGGGAGTGATCGGCCCTATTAAAATAGGGCTGTTCGCAATGGGAACCCACACTCGAGTTTAATTATGCAGTTTGCGCAGATTATGCAAATGACATCATCAAGACCCGCCCAGTCTCTGGTAACACTAGGAAGTAGGGTATTGATTGACAGGGAGGCTGGACTTGAGGCTGTGATTGGCATAAACTCATGGACTCAAGTCCATTGCGGGAGGTTTTCCTGCTCCGGGATACCGGAACAAATGGCAGAATTTAGGGTGTCTCCCGTGAGAGTCAGCAACCCTGTGTTACACTGCTGCCATATTGCATACAGTAGTGACTGAATTAGCAGAGTACAGAGTCAGAGTCGGAGACAATACTGCAATGCAATCATCTAGAGGTGTACATCAATGGAACCTTCTTTATCAATAGTGCTGCGTTCAGATCTCAAAACACCACACCAGCAGAGATCTAATAGTAGACCTGCTGTATATAAACATCCATGCAAGTCAAACCCTTTGCTTCCACTAAGCTCTGTCTCAGAAAACCTTATAACATTTATGTGGGGACGGATCATGAATCGGGATAGTGCAGCTGAAGTTAAACACGCTCTTACTCTAGTTTTAATTAAGAAACCCCTATCACTCATGACTGCAACTTGCCCCAGCGCTGCAACACGTTGAGAAAAGTCATTTGGATTGTTGGATCACACAGATAACATTGTAACAACAGTGCTTGGCATGTGTGCAGGCACATAACACAAAGGCAGCCATTTTATCCAAGTCTTTGGAAAACAGCGGGTTTGGAAAAGCGGAGATGTTCCCGATAGGAACCAATCAGATTCTAGCTGACATTCTCTGGTATGTAATAGGAAAGTGAGTGCTAGAATCTGATTGGTTACCAGAGGCAACATCTCCATTTTTCCAAACCCACAGCTTAGTAAATCTGGCCCTGAAACTTATCTGTGGGTCAAAAAATTATTTATTAAAATGGAATTTGTTAATTTATTTAGAATTATTAAATTGGGGATCTAAAGCGGATCATACTAAAGATTAATCTAAATTGCTGGGGGACAAAGAAAGCAGGAAAAGCAAATGAATATAGGATGCGTTTGAACAATCAAGCAAATAACAAACCAGAATCTTCCGCACTACACCTAGGTGCTATGTGAGACCGCAGTCGCAGACGAGCCTCAACTCAGGCTGGACAAAATCTATGGTCAAGAACATTAACCACCTCGGCTCACCACAACTTTTACCAACATTAATACAATAAGCAACCTTGATATCCTGCAACGTCAATAAAATCAGCAGAAGACCAAATACTGTTAACAACAGGGAAGGGAGGTTGGGTAAATCCAAAGAAGAATGTGGGTGATTCCTGATCCATTAAATAAATAGAAGTACAAAGTAACTCCTCCCAGCATTTGTGCTCAGCCAATCCAAGGGGGTGAAGATAAGTGACATCACTGGGGACCACCCACATACAGGAAGTTTAAATATACTTATGTTAAATTATTATCCCTCCGTTTTCCTTTTAAGGCCAATGCGACTGCTCCATCAAACCGGCCCATGCCATACTATACATAAAAAGCAGGATGATGAGCTGATAATCAATTTATTGGTTCAATTATCCTATAGAGTGCCGCCAGCTTTACTTATCTACCTTATATATCATATCATATCATGGATAATTGATATCTGCTACAAACTTACCAAATATCAGTAAAGCATTCACATTCTGATGCCCCTGGAAAGGAATGTGTTGGAAACGTCTTCTTCTTGAGTCTGAATGGTTGTTATGTGTTCCGATTATGTAGCGCAGTTGTTGTGCAAGTGCAAAAAGGTAAAGAAGCAGTGATCCGATCCATATGGACAGTAGAAAGGAGAAAATCTCAGAATCTGCTCCTTTAAAGTAGGTCTACATCATTGCTTTGTTTGAGTTTTATTTATCTATATGACTACTTCTCCCCTACATACTGTTTAGGACAGCATTGGTTTACGATGATCATCAGAGGGATTCTGTTCTTCTTTTCATACGATTACTATCCTGCTTTCATCTGAAATTCGTGCATGCAATCTTCCCAAGGGTAGAAGATTGTCAAGGACACAGGTAAGTCCTAGTAATTAATATATTAAAGGCGATGCAGGAAATGTGCATAGTGTGATGTTTGTTAAATGTTTCACTTGGGTCAATTCAGCGTTGTGCCTGTTTTTTTGGGTAAAAGTATATGCATTCAACACATGCACAACTAGAGATGATGAGTTAAGTGTTTATGTTTGGAAAACTACACTTAATGGGGTTGATCCAGAAGAATGACAGTGGAATTACGATTCCCGATATCATAATTCCCCTGTCTTGTAGGTTGTGCATATGCAAGGGGGCTGCAACCCCAATTAACGATGGTTATAGCCATGTAAATTAGGGTTCGGGGCAGTTGAAGGCCCGTTATGACTATGTCTACCTTAAGCAGGGAGTGCAGGGGGCTATGCTATCATCCGTAATGATCTCGTGCCTGTAAGGCATGTGTAGGTCAGAATCCGGCCCAAATGTGTACACACCCACCTGCACCAGGGCCAGACAGGTGCAAAGGTACACGTCACGTAAACATACAACAGAAGTAAGGCCCCTTTCTGTGCAAGGTGGCATATGTTTAGATCAGGCCTGGCCAACTAGTGACTCTCCAGATGTTTTAAACTATGAGTCCCAGCATGCTTTGGTATCAGAAATGGCGTTGCAGTCAAAGCATGCTGGGACTTGTAGTTTCACAACACCTGGAGAGCCACAGGTTGACCAGGCCTTGGTTTTCTCATTTACAAGTCATGAGTGCATTTGCACACTTATATTTCCTGGATACCTGCAGCACAAAAAAAATTTTGTATACCCTGAAACTCAATGTATAGGCACAGTTCTTCAGCGGGTCGATTCATTAATGATAATTAATATATGAGTTCAATCGAGTTATGCAAGGGAAAGAAACATTTTTATGTTGATCACTTGGATAATGTTTCAACTTGTTACAACACAGCCATCAATAAAGTCTCTACGTGATTGTCTCAAAGGGAGGTTAATAACACTGGCATATCATTAATAAATGTAACATGTGCCACAATAAAAAAATGCAAGGAATGCATGAATACACGTGGATTACAGGTGTGTGGAAAATACCTAATATCCAGGGATCTAGGTATCCAGGGCTGACAATATCTTCACAAATGTGAATTCATCTCACATGACATCTCACAGTTCAAGTTAGACAGCATTATCTACAATCTGTGTTATACAGCAAAGGGCTTTCTTTCACTTCTCTGACATGAAAGGATTGTTATCAGTAAAATATTCTCTTATGTTTAGAGGTTTATTATAATGCTGGGTTTGTTTTGTTCATTAGTGGAACTGAAAGAACTAAGGGCCATATGCAGACTACCGGACATATACAGTAACATATACGTCCGGTGTTTAGCGTTTTTTTCTACTGTGCATGCGTAGTACATTTTTTACGTTATCTACATATCTTTTCCTTACGTAATGTACTACGCATGCACAGTAGGAAAAAACGCTAAACACCAGACGTATATTTTATATGTCCAGTAGTCTGCATACGGCCCTAAGTGAGAGTATAATGTATACTGAGAAAACATGGAGAAGTTACAACAATGAGTGTCATGGGTTAAAAAATGCTTTACTGCTGCTATAAGCGTGTACATCTGTATGAGTCCCAACTGGGACTGGGGCAATGCAGTCAGCAGGGGGAAAGTGCTGGAGGACGACACCAGGCTGGAGAGGGGCTCTCCTTGTTCCCCCGTGCTGACCTCATCATGAGCTCCAGTGCTTGTCACACTCTCTGTATGACAGGCAGGCTGAGGCAGCGCAGCTCATGGTGAGGATGGCAATGTGGACCTCAACATGAGCTTCTCTGCCCCAGCCTGCCTGTCATACAGAGAGTGTGTCAAGTGCTGGAGCTCCTGATGAGGTCAGCATGGGGGAACGAGGAGAGCCCCTCTCCAGCCTGGTGACTGCCAGCACTTTTCCCCTGCTGACTGCATTGCACCTGTCCCAGATGGGACTCAGACAGATGTATCATGTTGAACTGATTGTGTCAATCTATGGACTGGATCCAGACTTCCACTGGCACTGGATCCAGGTTTCCGTGTGGGTGAGGGAAGGCCACTACTCTTGCACACACAACATTCCATGATAAGACCTATAGGCGTCGGAACAGAGGGGTCAAGGGGACATCTTGAATCTCCCAAAATATGAAGGGGGCGCCATCCAGTGGCATCAAAGTGGGGGGTGCCGGCTGAGGATTGTACACAGTGCCCTGTCACAGACTTCTCCTCTCCTTCTCCTACGTTTCTTCCCATCCCATCTGAGTGACGCTGGAGTGACCCCAAGTTCATTCAGTGAGCAGAGAGTTTGCTACGGCGGTGCGGAGAAGAAGAGCTTCTGCTGGGTAAGTTTGCAAATGGGAGGGGATGGAGGGTTAAATTCTTGCCCCCCCCAAATAAAAAATGTTGTGAAGCCACTGATCAGACCCATACCTTAAGCTGCGCCCTCACTTAAAATGGGAACACAGGGGACGCGTACACAGGGCGCTTAACATGCTCCTATTGTAATAATTATATACACCTACCCTCCCTCCCACCATCGTTCGTGCCTTCCCAGCCATCAGAAACACAAAGCGTAGGGAAATCTGCAAGCGTTTTCTAATCCTTACAATCCTATGATTTAAATCCCAATGCATCACTAGTAGATACGATCCCCCCTCCTCACCGCTGGCTATCAAGCTATGTACAATGCTGGCCAAGAGACAGGCAGAAGATCTGCCCCACTGCTTTGAGAGGCCAATCCTCATTGGTCAATTTCTAGGAGGGGAGAATTGGTGAAAGTGAAGGGAATCGCACAGATTGAATGGGCAGCAATTTTACTGAGATTGATGGTTAGAGACTTAGGTCCGGATTGGATTCACAGTTACGTAGTTTTCATCTTACGCACGTTGATTTAAAAATTGAGCAACCACGCATGCGTAGTAGCTCAGGGCCGTATTCAGACTTCCATGATGCAATCGGAGCACAAGTATATGCACCTACGGAGTATGCCAAACCCCTGACACTCCCCCTCTCTAGATCTAGGTCACAAAGTCTTTCGCCTCCATAGACTAGCAATAACTTTCCGTCGCCACTTCCACGCGTATTTGTCTTACGTGCGGGCGTATTTTTCTAATCGCGCCCCCTTCCCTTCATTTAAATGCCTCCCCCTGCCCATTTATATTTAAATTCCTAGGTGCGTATTTTTCCGCTCGACTTCCGCGCGTATCTAGCTACGCCTGCTTGACCAGTCCGCCCGCATTGCATTTCCGTCTGTCCACAATGAACATCCGTGCAGAAAGTCTACGTGAACTGTGTACAAAAAGTTACTACGCATGCGCAATTGAAACGTACCTAAAAATGCGCACGTAAGTCGCCGCTAAAACGGATCTCTGGATACGGCCCTCAATTTTTAAAACAACGTACGTAAGATGAAAACTACGTAACTGTTATTCCGGACCTCAGTCCACATTCCAGTGTTTATTACATTGTGGGGGGGTTAGCAGAATTGTTACATTACGTTAGAAATATTGTAAGTCAGAAGATGGTATGTGCGGAGTGTGTATATGTACATGTGTGTATGCAAATGTATGTGTGTGCTTTGTGAAAGCTGCAGTATTCTACCAAAATAAAAGCCCTTCCTTAGAAACCAATAAATAGGCAACCTAGTGCACCATTGGTCTCTATAATTATATTTACATTTGCAGTAGACTAACCTGCTATTAGTTGCCATGACTACATATCTTCTCTGAGCTGCACTATTCTTGTTCACGTGCTATTCTTTTTCTCAGGTGAGAGTTTTAGGACCTGTAAATCAGCTTATATTGCAATGTAACATAATATATTAGCACTAATCACCTTTGAGGACACAATGACCACTCTGACTTCAGGCACAATAACTGGCTACAGGGATAATGGCCTCTGTTTACTGGACACCAAGAAGGAAATAGTTATTGGTGATTGGTGAAAGTAATTGAAAGCTTTATTATTATAATAATCGGTGACATATCTTATGTAAATGTTTTTCTGGTGCAAAGATTTCTATAAACATCCTCAATATTAGAGAAAGGGAAATAACGAAAAAAAGAGGAAAAATTGTAGATGAACATATATCCAGGGGTGTTTTAAAAAGCAGGATTTGTACTCGCCCCCCCCCCCCCCCACACACACCCCAGAC
>WWET01002192.1:120249-139411 GCA_011038615.1 Limnodynastes dumerilii
GGTATATGTATGGGTAGACCGCTGGAATATAAGTAAATAACGTCTTGAAAAAATGTAAATAAAATTAAAAAAAAAAAAAATTTAAATACAATTAAAAAAACAATAGAAATTAAAGAACACAACAAAATAGCTTAACATACTTACCGGACCGAAGACGCGTCTGCCCGCAGGTGCTGGTCCCGACATGGAGAGCCTGCACATGCGCAGTGCTTCTCATGCTGGGACTTCATTTTTTTTACAAAGTCCCAGCAGTGAGCCACTTCTGAGCTACGTTCAGGCTATTTACTAATACTCACCCTCTGCTGGCTGTCCCGCGATGACATCTGAACTTTCCTCTGTCATCGCGGGCTTTCTTCGTGCGTCTGGAAAGCCCGCACATGCGCAGTGGCTCTCTGCTGGGACTTTGTAAAAAAAATGAAGTCCCAGCATGAGAAGCACTGCGCATGTGCAGGCTCTCCATGTCGGGACCGGCACCTGCGGGCAGACGCGTCTTCGGTCCGGTAAGTATGTTAAGCTATTTTGTTGTGTTCTTTAATTTCTATTGTTTTTTTAATTGTATTTTAATTTTTTAAAAAAAAAATTTTTATTTACATTTTTTCAAGACGTTATTTACTTATATTCCAGCGGTCTACCCATACATATACCCCTTTTATATAACAGCTATTAGGGGGAGAAAAAGGGGGTTTTATGGGGAGATTGCTGGAAGAGAATTCTAAACGCCAGTGTGAAATGGCGTTATTTTAACGCTCAGAGCAGAGTATAAAACTCCGCTCTGAGGGTTAGTAAATAGCCAGCCCCATTGAAAACAACGGGGCTGGCGAGGACAAGTGAAGTTTTGCCGCATGGCCATGGAAACTGGTGATTTCCATGGCGATGCAGCTGCTGTAAATAGCAAAAAGTTCATTTTTGGAGTTATTACTTCATAACTCCAAAAATGAACTTTTTAAAGCTTTAGTAAATAGAGCTGTATGTAACTTGCTTGGAAAAAGTTACTACACATGCGCAGTTAATCCGCTTCTAAAAATACGCATGCCATCCGCCGTAAAAACTTATGTGTGAATACGGTCCTAGGTCATTGCCTAGTGATCTTGACGCCAGCCTATCTGATTGTTGGGTGGGATTGTTCGGGATTGTGCCTCCCTTTAAAGTCCCGGCATCTCTACTACGGCAGTGCTGGTTATAGCGTTCCCTCGGTCCTGCTGCCAGCTCCTCTATATGGTAATTACTGTATGTCTCCCTCTGTACTCCAGTTTATCTAGTATATTCTGTGTACTGCTTTGGTTACCTAGCATTCTCCTACTTGCCTAAGTATTAGTACGGTCATCTAGCCAGTCCAGAGTATTTGCATAGTGTATAATTGGCCACTGTTGGCCGCGATCTGCTACTTGTTTACAGCCAAGACCATTCCCTCCATCAGGGGCTCTGGTGAACACCATCCGGTAGTTAGACTCTGTGCCCTGGTGTACTAGTTTTATATAACAGGTAGCTCTCTACCACTCTTAAGTTCGTTTATGTATGGTTTGGTGTTTGCCTATGCCTCTTGTATATATGTTTTTGATGCCATTAGATCTTTATCAATATAGAAAACATTTCTATTTTCATTAATTAAAATTTTTGTCATTAAAAAAATATATATACATAATTCCAAAAAAGTATTGTGGTAGACCACAGCATATCATTTATTGCGTGAACATATTCAATTCAGTGGTTATATGCGCCAAAGTATATGATTGAAAATATACTTATTTTTGTAGTGGGACATGTATTGATTTCTAGGACATTGGCAGAGATTGTGGTACAAGGGAAGTTTCATGTTAATGAAGCCTCATGTTGAGACCCAAACACATCCTTTAGCCAGAAGACACCGTGAGCCTTCTCCTTGTATTTTGAAGCTACAGGAAATGTCTAATTTAAAAGTTCACAGACTTGTGCAATTTTGTTGTGTGTAAATTCAGAGGTAAAGGAAATATTTCCTGATAGTAAATATTGAATGTTATATAGTGACACCAGTTGGGGCTGGGGGGCAAGTGTTTTCCCCCTTCCAGCATGTGTGCAAAAAACTGTATAAAATGAGCTGTGTTTTGTATTCTTTATGAATTCTGGACATATAACTATTACTCTAAACCAGTGGTTTCAAGAATTGCATCAGCTGTATTCGTGTGACCTACAGATTAGCTGAAATCTAATCCATTTCCCGGCTGATCTAAAGGGAATCCAGCGTCCTCTCAACTTTGCCAAGCTACCCAGTAGCCCTAAACCTTAACAAGTGGGTCAGGGGGACAACAGCCAGACAAAGGGCATGCAGCAGCCATATCAGTGGATACCCAGAAGGAAGTGTCGATGGTAGGAGTCTAGTGGTGGCATCAAAAAATCCCTCCTACACCACAGTGGGAGGAGCCAGTGACAGTCGGTTACTGGCTGTAAGATGGTACTCCTATACCCACAGTGTAAGAGATATATTGGGATAAATCGTATCCAGTAGCAACATAACAGGACAGTAGCCAGTTACAGATTGGTGACAACAGAGATATCCATGTGTCCTGTCACATTTCTGGTGTCAGTAGTGGGATCCGTTTGACCTGACAGGTATATGAATAGTTATTAGCATACATTACACAGGTAGATCATTGCTTCAAAGTACATTGGGCCAGATCCAGACCTACGTCCGCAAGCGATTTTACACTAGCTGCTAGCGTAATTTTGGCTTTTTGTACGTTCTGCGCATGCGCACGGCGGTTGTTACGACAAGTAACACTGGGCGGCCGTAACACTGTAGTAACTACGTACGATGGGGCGTGCCAACAATATGCTAGCCAACACTATGATCGAACTACGCACTGGAGGCGTGGTGAGGCATTTAAATCGTACAGTATGGGCTGGGTCAGGCAGTTACATCCGTCAGGACGCGATGAAACTTAACAAGGACTTAGGTCTGGTTCCAGCCCATTAAGGATTAAACTTCACAAACCTCATTTAACTTTAACTACCTAGATGGCCTCCGTGTGATTCACAATAAGGAAACACATCCGCACTTATATCTACACACCTAGAGAACCATCTGTACGTGGCAGTCTCCAGACTTCATTTTGTAGCTTCTCTGAATCACTCTTACGGATCTCGTCTATGCGTATAATTAGGTACAAGAATAATAAATAGATAAGCACAATAGTTGCTCTATTAATGCCAAGGCAGCTAGCCTCTATGCCCAGGGATTCACCAATAAATCCTTAATAAATATAACTGAAATAATAGTATTTGGGGTTAAGAAGCTGGCACCACTGGGACACTTCTGTAATGTTGACAGTCTATTCCAAAAGGGGAAACATATTCCCTATTTCTAAACATAAAACTACTCCAGTGTAGGATCCCGAAGTTCAAGGTGTAATTTCCTTCCACTCACTTGCCTCATGTTCGACTGAGTGGAAGGAAATTACACCTTGACCTTCAGGATCCTACATTGGAGTAGTTTTATGTTTAGAAATAGTATATTTAGGTACGTTTACAAATTCTCTCTTAAGTGTGAATCAGGTCCTATGAATGTTGTGCAAGTACAGGGTAGTACATTGTAATGCATACTGGAGGTTATGAGTATTGTAAGTGCTTCAGCCTTAACGCCTTAACGTAAACGTATAAAAAAATATATAAAAAGAAGCCATTATTTTTAAGTTAATGCATTTAAAATATATATATTTATATTTTTTTATTGCATTTGAAGAGTGAAATTCTACTACAATGATCCAAATTAGGCTGTGGAGTGTCAGTCTCCTGGACTTAGACATATCCTGTGGCTGGTTTTGACGTAGATTGTGCCTTTATCTGTTTGCAGCTCTGAATCAGGTACACTTGCTTTGGCACTTGCTTGACTATGTGCCTCCCCTTATCCCTCCCATAACAAGCCTTGTTAGAATGCAAGCAGGTGCAGATCAAGATCAAGGCTGAATCAGACAAGAATGCATGCAGATTGTTTCTGAGCATGCCCAGTGCAAGGTCACACCAAGATATGCTACACAAGCTAGCATCCCTGCGGGCCTGATCCAGAGTGAGGAATACAGCCAGTAGCAGGATGTAGTTTGTGTATTTGTGCACTGTACATGCCCAGAAAATAATTGCACAGAACTGTATTTATGTAATCAAAGGGGTTTTGTGTGGCAGGGAAAGTAGGTAACTAACCCGGCTCATTTACAGTTAGGGGTGTTCCAGCAAATGAGCCCAATCACTGGGAGATAGTAACAGGATACCACAGGGAAAGCACAAGGTGACTGCTGGAAGCAAGGCTTGCTGGAGCAGTGCAACACTAGAACACAAGGGAATTGAAGTGAGCCTATAATCTGGCCATGAGAGACTGCCAGAATCAGAGTTCTACTGATTACAGCTAGCCCCATCTCTGCACTGCCTGAGAACAGACATTGGGGCAGATCCATAGATCAATACGACAGGAAAATTACGCAAGCTTCTTGTGTAAGTCTCCTATCAATTTGCATGTGCGCACTAACCTTTTTACGTACGTAAAAGGAGCTGACCCCTAATTTACGATTGTCGTATATCCGCTGTAGAGGCGGAGTTAGACATTTGAATTAGGGGGCAGGGTTAGGCCCATTATGACTACGTCTGCAGCCATAAAGCCACAGACCTAGTTGTATGATTTAAGGTAGCAATCTGGATATGTAAGTGTCCAGATTTCCTACCGACAGTGGGGAGTGCAGGGGGCATGCACTCACCGATACGCGTGCGTACATACTGACCCCCCGCACACATGTAAAACATGCGTGGGCCAGGATCTAGCCCATTGTTGGTTTTGCTAGGCAGCCACAGCACAGGAAAGCTAGCAAGACAATCAGGACTCTGGGCCGGATTCAGATTTAGTAAGGTGACTTACGCACGCGCAAGCGCCCTCCAGATGTTACGCTAGGGTTACTATAGTAATCCTAGCGTAGCAACAATCGGACGGAACTTTGGAAATGGGCTGTGCTTCCCTTCCGGGCGGAAGCATTTAAATTGTACAGTGTGGGAGGGGGCTCCCACACTGTGGTGGATCAGCGGTCATACGGACCACTGATCCACACGTCTGATTTAATGCAGGCTTATGGCAGCGTAAGCTGTGTGCACTCCCCTCTGTCTCGCGTTATTACAGGGAGTCTGAATCTTGTCCTCTATCTGAAAGCGACCTGTCATATAGAATATTGTAATGCTGGCAATTACTGTGTTTTGAAACACATAACCCAGAGTTGCCGACTTTTAAAGGTTTCCCTCCATGAGATCCATAGATGCATGCAGGGGCGGGGCTTAATGGTGTGATTTATGCAGATCGCATCATTAAGTCCCACCCCTTACTTTCAATTACCTCTTTCATAGGGATGAGGGTGAAGCTTGATGAATGCAATTTGCGTCATCAAGTCCCTCCCTGTCACTAGCAACACTAGTATACTAGTGTTGCCAGGCAGGGAGTGTTACACGCTGTCAGAGTAACTCTGACAGCATTTAACCTTGTGCCTTACATGATGGTCTTTAGGATCTAGCATTCCGGAATGCACTGTTGCTGGGGGTGTGTTTCATTGCAGACTCTGATTAGCGGCAGGAAGTTTAAATAGCTTTCCCCATGTGTTTCTCATTGCCGGTGATAGCGTCTGGCCCCCTGCGTCTAGCCTGCTATTTGAATCGTGTGCCTTGTGCTTCTATTTACGTCTGCTGTTTTCCATTCACCCTGTTACCCTTACCTTCTCCTGGTATTCGTGGTGTTCTGTTTGTCCGCCTGTGTGTTTGTACGCACTGGCGATGTCTCACTTCTGTGAGGGCCATCAACCTCGCTCTCTGTCTCTCGGTGTTTGAGTCACGGTCATCTGACTCCAGCCCCATTCTGTGTTTACCATCCTTAAACAATTTTATTTAAAATAAAGTATTACTGCACTCACATTCAGATGGATATATCAGACATGTAAGTGCACATAAACACTCTCCCCTTTGCCGTTGCTCCCGACACCTCGTCCCGCTATGCGCTTGGCTAACTCGCTCTGGGCCGGTTCCAGAGCTGTTTCCCGGCGTAAAGATGGCTTATAGAGGGGGATGTTGGTAAAAAGGTTTTAGGTTAAAGTGATTCTCCTGCCAACACGTTTCAAACCAATCGTGGATCTTTATGATAAAGATCCCCGATTGGTTCGAAACGCGTTGGGTGGAGAATCACTGGGACCGGACCAGAGCGAGTTAGCCGAGCGCATAGCGGGACGCAGTCAGGAGAAACGGCAAAGGGGAGAGTGTTTATGTGCACTTACATGTCTGATATATCCATCTGAATGTGAGTGCAGTAATACTTTATTTTAAATAAAATTGTTTTAAGGATAATACACTATAGTGATTTATCTTTTGAGCATTTGAGAACCTCTAAGCGGGAGCCAGACACGTGGAAGTAGGAGAGAAGCCAGCGGACAAATGGAGATTAGAAATGTCATGAAACTAAATAATATTTGATGAGCTTCATTCATTTTCACACAATGTGAGTGTAATACATCCTGGGAATAGGGTAAATGATTGGTGTAAAAGATAAAAACACTATGTAGCCTTTTTTATTGCATGCATAAATAACACGGAGACGAGAAAAGCCTGTGAAGGAGTGCTTTAACCCTTGGAGACGTGGATAAAAATTAGGAGCCTACAACAGCAAAGAGGTTTAAAGGAAAAAGATCTATTCAACTATAAAAGAAAGAGACTCGGTTTTTTGGGACCGTGAGTATTTAAATCTCCTGAGGAGATGCATCTGTAACAGAGACTTAAAAATGGCACTTGTTTAAATTACAATTGAAAATTATAAACATTACCTTGTATATTTTTAAGATTTGTATTGTCTAGCGCCTATATCCTGTACATTTAATTGTCTTTCACTTGAGAGATTTTTTGTTAGTCTATTTAGGTTTAAATGTGGGTTTGGATTCCACATTAGTGTACAGTAGGGCAGCAGGAGTCGTTCCAAGCGCAGGTATAGACGGACATCACAATATATATAATATTGTTCTTGTTTAGTGTCATACCAATAGGGAAGTCTACTCCCTCCTGTTTGTCAGTAGTACTCCTCATTATTCTGAGTACTCATCTCTGGTACCTACTATATCGGTACGTGTGTTGTACCTGGGTACCCGTAACAGGGAGGCAGGACTTAAGACGGTGGTTTCATGGAAACCACGAGCCTCAAGTCCCTTGCGGGAGCAACTATGTCAGCAGCTATGACATAACCCCAAGTGTAACCCTTCCCCCTATTTGTCACATGCCGGCTGCGGCAGCCACGCATGTGAATGACTCACCCCTCCGGACCCGCTCTACCAGTCGATCGCGGCTAGTAAACAAACTGCCACGTGGAGCAGCGCCGTGATCTGTTGCAGGCGCGTGCTCCGTCTCTCTGCATCATTGCCAGGGACCCTCTCCCACGTACAGGAGGCGTCCTGCGTCACATAGGAGACTGATTCTACTGCTAGCCTATCAGGGGCTAGCAGTACCTATTTCAGCATGGCGCTGTCGCTCTGACAGCGCCGGTTATAGTTTCCTCGTGTCTCTGTGCCTGCTGCTTTATCTTCTCTTGCCTTGTGCTATATTTTCTTGCTTCCTTGAGTGCCCCATTGTTATCCTGCCTAGTTCCTGCCTGTGACCCTGTTGTCTGCTATTCCCCTCTCTCTCCCTTTTTGTTTTCAGCCTTTATGTGTTAACCCTTCCTTTCCCTGAGCGCCTGTTTTTGTATCCCTTAGGGGATTTCCCGCTAGTGTGAGAGTGAGTGTGAGTTACCCTGTTCTGTCTTGTTTGTCAGTCCTGTACAGTCTTTCCGAACCTCGTTCGTTCAGTGTTTATTGTCATTTGTCACAGTCCAGTCCCTTCTGGTACTACTTTTGCTACTTACCTGCTTTCTCTCATCCATTCCCTTCTGTCCTATCAGCTCCAGTCTATCCCCACCATCTGGGGCTCTAGCGAACACTCGGTCCGACCTCAGGCTCTACACCCTGGTGAGTTGCTCGGCCTCCTCTCTCTCTGGTCACCCCGGTTCTCTGACAAGGTAAACCCGGGGTACCATAACATTATAACTGACCATACAGGTTACTACCGCATAGTAACATGGATGCTACAGCGGAGGCCATCAACGCCCTCATTGCCCAGGTCCCCAACCTGGGACAGATTGTGTCTAATCTGACGGCCAAAGTCCAGTCGCAGGACAAAGCCATCGCCTCCTTACGGCCGCCCGCCGCTTTCTCTTCGACTGCTGCCCCTGGTTCATCTCAGGCTCTGACGGATGTCAAAGCCAATCTTCCTGACCACTTCTCCGAAGAAAGATCCCAGGTTTCTCTCTTCAAAGAAAGTTGCAAGTTATATTTTCAGCTAAGACCCAATGCTTTGGGCACTGATTTCCAGAAAGTCGGACTGGTCATCACTCTTGTTCAGGGAGACCCACAGGCCTGGGCTTTCTGTCTCTCTTCGGACGACCCGGTTTGACAATCCATGGATGCTTTCTTCGAGGCCCTAGGTCTTCTCTACGATGATCCAGACTGTTTGGCTACAGTAGAAGCCAAGCTCTGCACCCTGCGCCAAGGGCGAAGATCAGCAGAGGAGTATAGCGCAGAATTTCAGCGTTGGGCTCATGAGTCCGAATGGAACGACCCACCTCTTTGGAGACAGTTCCATGTTGGATTATCTGACCAGATTAAGGATGCTCTGGTCCAGTATCCCTCACCCAAGACTCTGGATGACCTTATGCGTCTAGCTATTAAGATTGATCGCCGACTGAAGTAGTTTCTTCTTTCCAGGTACCACAAGAGACTACATCTTTTGAAGAACCCATGCAGATTGGATCCTTCCGTCTTTCCGTCTTTCTAAGCAGGAGAAGTCTCGACGTCGCATGATGGGTTTGTTTCTCTATTGCTGTGGAAAGGCTCACAGAGCAGATAATTGTCCCAACAAGCCTGCACCTTCGGGAAATGTTTAATCCAGTCGGAGAAAGAAGAGCTCCGTCTGGGTCTTCATCCTATTTCTTTAAAAAATTCCCTTCTAGTCCCTGCTTGTTTAAACCTCGACGACCAAAGAGTCAACCTACGGGCTTTCATTGACTCCGGAGCAGCTGGAAACTTTCTGGACATTAACCTAGCCCGCTCCATGGGCATTGGTGACATAATCATTGCTCCCCCTCTCACGGCTTGTGGTCTGGATGGGAGACCATTGTCTGATGGTTCCATTCAGAGGATCACCTCACCAGTTCGTTTGTCCATTGGAGTATGTTACACCGAGCAATTGGAGTTCTTTCTCATCCAATGCCCCTCAGCACAGCTAGTTCTGGGTTATCCATGGCTCCAGACTCACAATCCCGTCATTGATTGGTCTAAGGGAGAGATCGTCAGCTGGAGCAACTCTTGTTCTGAATCGTGTACTTCCCGACCCATCCGACTTGGACAAATGTCTGTTTCCGGTATTCCTCCTCAGTACGCAGATTTAGCAGATGTCTTCTCTGACCAGGCTTCAGAAGAGCTTCCTCCGCATCGTCCTTCTGATTGTGCCATTGACCTCGTACCTGGGGCTAGACTCCCTAAGGGGAGATTATATTCCCATTCTCGGCCTGAAGAAACCGCCATGGAGCAGTATATCCAAGATAATCTCCGCAAGGGATTCATTCGGCCGTCCAAATCTCCAACCGGTGCCGGCTTCTTCTTTGTAGGCAAGAAAGACGGGTCACTCAGGCCATGCATCGACTATAGAGGTCTCAACAAAATTACCGTAAGAAATACTTACCCCATTCCACGTATCTCGGATCTGTTTGATCGATTAAGAGGAGCAGTAATTTACTCTAAAATCAACCTTCGTGCTGCCTATAACTTTGTGAGGATTCGAGAAGGGGATAAGTGGAAGACGGCGTTTAACACCCACTCTGGGCATTATGAGTACCTAGTTATGCCCTTTGGTCTCTGCAATGCGCCTGCAGTCTTCCAAAACCTGATTAACGAGATTCTTCGGGACTATCTGGGAAGATTTATCGTGGTATATCTTGATGACATCCTTATCTTCTCGCAAAATGTGAAGACCCATCCTCATCATGTCCGTCTAGTCCTTTCTCGCCTTCGTGAACATCACCTCTTTGCCAAGCCAGAAAAGTGCGACTTTGAGGTGAGGAAGGTTCTTAGGCTACATTATTTCTCCCGAAGGTTTCTCCATGGACCCGGCTAAGGTAAAAGCTATATTGGATTGGGTACAGCCTTGCAACCTGAAGGCTACTCAGCGTTTCCTGGGGTTCTCCGATTATTACAGACGTTTCATTCAAAGTTTATCCATGCTTGTCACCCCCATCTCAGACCTTACCAAGAAGGGAACTGACCCGAGGAATCGACCCCCGAACGCAACGCAAGCCTTCCAGGCTCTCAAAAAAGCGTTTATCTCTGCACCCATTCTTCGGCATCCGGACCCTGGAGTACCCTTTATTGTGGAGGTGGATGCTTCAGACATCGGGATCGGGGCAGTTCTGTCTCAACAGGATCAGGTTGACAAGTTATCTCACCCTTGTGCGTACTTCCCCAAGAAATTCTCGACGGCCGAGAGAATTTACGACATCGGGAATAGAGAGTTGTTGGCCATTAAGTTGGCTTTTGAAGAATGGCGACATTGGTTGGAGGGCACCTCTCACGCCATTTTGGTCCTTACTGATCACAAGAACCTGGCTTACATTGAGGCCACCAAGAGACTGACTCCCAGACAGGCCAGGTGGGCCTTGTTCTTCACCCGATTAAACTTCAACATCCCCTTCCGACCTCGTTCCCAGAACAAGAGAGCAGATACCTTGTCCCGATCTTTTTCTCCTGAGCACGCTCCCACCACCCCTCCCTTGTCCATTGTGCCTTCCTCATCCATCATCATGGGATTCACACAGGACTTGTACTCTCTTATCCTGAAGGCACAGGAGCACAGTCCTCAAGGACCACCCAATCGTCTGTTCGTCCCTCAGAACCTTAGGAGGGCGGTACTTCTTGAGACTCACGCATGTAAGACAGCGGGTCATCCCAGGATTCAGAAGACCCTGAATCTTCTTTCTCGCAACGTATGGTGGCCGGCCATGTCCAAAGATGTTAAAGAATTCATCAAGGTCTGTTCTACCTGCGCTCAGAATAAGTCACCTCGCTCATCTACTGTGGGTCTCCTCCATCCATTGACTATCCCTACATGCCCTTGGACTAATCTCTTGATGGATTTTGTCACGGATCTTTCTAGATCTTCTGGTAACACTATCATCTGGGTCATCGTTGACCGTTTTAGTAAGATGGCCCACTTTGTGCCTCTGGAGGGATTGCCATCGGCTCAGCAATTGGCAGATTTTTTTGTCAAACATATCATCCGCCTGCATGGCCTACCTTCGGATGTGGTCTCTGATAGAGGATCGCAGTTTGTTGCTTGTTTCTGGAGAGCTTTTTGCAGACTTCTACACATCACGGTTAGTCTCTCCTCAGGATATCATCCTCAATCTAATGGCCAGACAGAGCGCATCAATCAAAATCTCGAGCAGTATCTTTGTTGTTACTCATCTAAATTTCAGGACAATTGGTCACAGAATCTGTCGAGTTTGCATACAACAATTCCTCCCACTCTGCTACAAAAGTGTCCCCGTTCTTCTGTGTTTTGGGTTATCCTCCCAGAGCCAATTCTTTTCTTCAGCCTGAGATGGACCAGTCCTCAGATTCTCCGGAGATCGACAGGAACATCAGATCTGTCTGGTCCAAAGTTACTGACGTACTACATCAGGCTGCCATTTCTTCTATAAAGAAAGCAGATCGGCAAAGGACTTCTGGTTCATTCAGGGTTGGCGAGAAGGTTTGGTTGTCCACCAAGAATATCCTCATCCGTCAACCCTGTAAGAAGTTGGGTCCTCGCTTTATTGGGCCATTTGCCATCATTAAGAAAATCAACCCGGTGGCGTTTAAGCTGGTGCTCCCTCGCAATCTGAAGATCCCAAATACTTTCCACATCTCACTGCTTAAACCCTTCTGGAAGTCCAGAAGATTCTATTCTGGTCCTGTATCGAAGCCGCCCCCTTTTATTGTTGAAGGCCAAGAGGAATTTCTGGTTGAGACCATTCTGGACTCTAAGATGGTGCAAGGTCAAGTTCAATTTTTGGTTCATTGAAAGGGTTACGGCCCTGAAGAACGGCAGTGGGTGCCAGTACGAAATCTTCATGCCGACAAACTCATCAAAGACTTTCACAGCAAATTTCCCAAGAAACCAGTACCTAGGGGTATCAGAACCCCTCATCAAGGGGGGGGTACTGTTACATGCCGGCTGCGGCAGCCGCGCATGTTAATGACTCACCCCTCCGGACCCGCTCTACCAGCCGATCGCGGCTACTAAACAACTGCCACGTGGAGCAGCACCGTGATCTGTTGCAGGCGTGCGCTCCGTCTCTCTGCATCGTTGCCAGGGATGCTCTCCCACATCCAGGAGGTGTCCTGCTTCACATAGGAGGCTGATTCTGCTGCTAGCCTATCAGGGGCTACAGTACCTATTTTAGCACGGCGCTGTCGCTCTGACAGCGCCGGTTATAGATTCCTTGTGTCTCTGTGCCTGCTGCTTTATCTTCTCTTGCCTTGTGCTATATTTTCTTGCTTCCTTGAGTGCCCCATTGTTATCCTGCCTAGTTCCTGCCTGTGACCCTGTTGTCTGCTATTCCCCTCTCTCTCCCTTGTTGTTTATAGCCTTTATGTTAACCCTTCCTTTCCCTGGGCGCCTGTTTTTGTATCCCTTAGGGGATTTCCCGCTAGTGTAAGAGTGAGTGTGAGTTAAACTGTTCTGTCTTGTTTGTCAGTCCTGTCCAGTCTTACCGGTCTCGTTTGTTCAGTGTTAATTGTCATTCGTCACAGTCCAGTCCCTTCTGGTACTACTTTTGCTACTTACCCGCTTTCTCTCATTCATTCCCTTCTGTCCCGCTTCCTCTCCCGGGTATTCTCTATAGGGCCGTATCCTGACGGGTTCCTATCAGCTCCTGTCTATCCCCACCATCTGGGGCTCTAGCGAACACTCGGTCCAACCTCAGGCTCTACACCCTGGTGAGTTGCTCGGCCTCCTCTCTCTCTGGTCACCCCAGTTCTCTGACAAGGTAAACCCGGGGAACCATAACACTAATGTTTGATATGTATGCAAAATTTTATCAGATTATTTGTACCAGCTATAGAGCATATTTAAGTTCTGGATAATAATAATAATGATGATGTATGAGACTTCAGTAATTCTCCACCAGTCAAGTCAGGATGGGAGGGAGTAACAAAACAATGAACAGTAGGGACAGATGCTAAGATCCAATTTTTCATCCTGCGCAGACACACGCATTAGTATTATGAGATCGGAATGCATTGTGGCCCATCCAGACTTAAGAGAAATGAAACTTTCTGACAGAGGGTCGTGATTACAAGTAGGGAGGATTTCTTAATACGCTGTACAGTATAGACATGCCCTCTCACAGCACACAGCACACATTCACAGCCTGAATTTTACTGCAGTCTCCTGTGGTGAGGACAGACTTATGCAGCGGGTCGTGGCCACTGGTAGAGACAACAAGAGGGAAACTAAATAGGAATATGTCCAGAAGTACAACAAACAGGTTCAACAAATAGACAAGGGAAGATGTTGGTAAGTAGAGGACAGGTGCAGTGGAATTGGTGCACAGAACGGCAAGTACAGATATCAAGAAATAGGTACATGTATGTGGGTCACGATAGGTGCTGATAAGGTCCAAGATACAGGGACAGTCACAAGTAGCAAGGACTATACTGATCTGAGAGGACCAGAGAAATGTAGACAGATTCAGAGTAATAGGAATGAAACAGAGATAGATACTGATACCAGGGAGACACAGAGACACAGGTAAGTGGTACACAGGAAAAGATTCCAGGAACACAGAATGAGTACAAGTGCCAGGGGTAGATATACAAACACAGTAGAAACAAGGTAGTAAAACGGATGGGAAAGAGCACCCTAATCTACAACAGAAGCAGGCAAGCCCTACCTCAAGGTTCCTACCCAATCTTGAAGAATGTGGATGAAGACACTATTCTCTACCTGTTCCAGGGGTGACATTCCTTATTAAAAAAGAAGTAAGACAGTTAATAAATTCATAAAACACCTACAGATAACCTCAGAGTTAGGACACAGACAAGATAATCATCATCATAGGCCATTAACCCCAGACAGTTCGTTTTTGCCAAGATACTGGCGAGCGGAGCTGAATCTTTCACGTCTTCTGTTTTCTCCCACACCCGTGGAAGATTCACACACTCTCAGACTTGGATACCACTGTATGCTTGCCGAACAGCCTCTTCTTTCATTGTCATACCTGTAAAAAAAAGCTCCTTTTCCTGCACCAACACGTGGTCTCCTGTCACTGTCATATCCAGGACCTAGCACTTTCAACCCACCATCCAGGGCCTAGTGTTACCTATGGCCTGTGCTGAGACTAGCTTTCCCAGTTATCATGGGGTCTTAACACCCCTTCTCCAAAGAGGCTAAATGCCTCCTCACCAGGGTCTAGCACCCTCCTAACTATAGGGCCTAGCATCTTAAGCTACACGCAGAACCTAGCACTCCAAACCTACAAAACTGCCCTTATCTACACCAGAGCCTAATGCTCTGTATCACTAGTGGATTTAATACCCTTTACCACCTAAAGCAGGGTTGCCGAGTTTTAAAAGCTTCCCTCCAGGAGATCCCGAAGGGAAGCCATAGATTAATGCAGGGGAGAGGGCTTAATGGTATGATTTATGCAAATCGCATCATTAAGACTATCAATGACCCCTTTCAGAGATCATATAGATGGTGTACCGGGAGAACTGCCCAAATTTCGGGAGTCTCACGGACATTCCGGGTTAGTGGGCAACCCTAACCTAAAGGCCCCTGTGACCCTACTTCCCAAAGGACCTAGTGCCCGGAACCACAGGAAAGTGCTGCCTGGAAGTTTTCTACCAAGGGACCAACTCATCCCTGTGTGTATAGAGCCAGATTCCTGGTGGTCCAAGCCTGGACTGCGGTGATAGCATTGGTGGAAGTGGAGACCAATGCCACTATGTGCTGCTCATTGCCTGGGAGAAAGGAATTGTTACAGTGTCTGCTACCAACAACAGTGGGGTCACTCCTGGGACACCTACCAGGCCCAACACCACTTGCTCGTTGCCTAGGGGTAAGTTGCAAAGGGCCTTATCCATCCTTGCTATCCTAGCTTGCACCAGAGAGCAGTGATTGGGAATTATTTAGCATAAGACCTCTCTGATACCAGCTCTTCCAGCACAGGGGGCAAAGTTAGGCATGCTAGGGAGGCATTGTGGGAGGCATTAGGCAGTCTGCAGGAATCTGCATTCATACGGATCGTAAGGTAGGATTATGGATGCATAAGTCATCTAAAGTCCACATGAGCATGAGAAGAGAGTTCGCTTCCCTCTTGTGTGTGCACATTTCCAGAAATCCATGCGTATGGAACACGTGGAGATCTGAATAAGGTTCACTGTCCTTAAGTGATTTCTTTCTACAAGGAATGTAGTGTCCTCACTATGATTTACTATGATATCTGCCCTTTATAAATTGAAGGTATTAATAAGAGCATGACATCGTGTTACTGAGTTGGTTTTCGGTTGGCTGAGCATAGTCATTGCCTCATAGTGATAGTGATATCACAGTTCACAGATGCAGTACACTGTAACACTTGAAGGCACTGCAAAACTATTTGCAATAAAATCATAATAAATCTTTGACTGATGTTTAGTGAAATGTAATTCTGAAAAAGCAATAATGACATGCTCCGGGCTGCATCAGGAGCCTTTTATGATCCGGCAGGAAACGTTGCCTTAAGAGCTTTCCCTCACTTGCTACTCAGCATTAAGCTATAAAATGCAGTCAAGAATTTACATGTAATATTGTTTAAGGCAGAACTTCCCTTTACTTTACCTTTTCACTTATTTCATTATTTTACAGGGGAAAAATACTTTCATGTTGTTGAACTTTCCTTATTAGTTTAAACAGAATGTAGTGAATATATGAACCAATCTCACCTATAGAGAAAGGGAGAGAAATTATGTACACCTTTGTCAACAACCCAGTGCAAAAATCACATAACATGTTCCCATATTAGTTTAGATTTAGGTTAGATTTAGGATTTGGGTCAATATTAGCTATAACCGTACCTTGTCCTCCGTGTCGGGACTGCGGCTAGAATTGAAGTCCCAACTTGGTCAAAACTTGCGAGGGATATGAAGTCCCACGATCACAGAGAAATCCTAGCAACCAGCCAACCCTCATTTTAAAAGCATCCAGCCGCAGCCTGAATCTAGACCAGCGCTGCACTAGGCGACACTATCTCTTAGCCACGGGTGGCGTCGCCGGACGGCGCCTCCCGTTGACTGGCGAAGGAGTAGATATGCCTCTGCCTGCCAGGTTCTCCTGGTTGAAGGAGGGAGCAGCCGTAATGCATCCGCATTTTTACGCAGCCTGACACCAAGCACCTGATCCTGACCTGTGTGCATTTTCTATATGAATGGAGGTCAGTAAGTCCGCACAAAAGAGTAGAGTGAACGCTCCGTGTCCAGAACCCTGCCTTATAATCTTCACATGGATCTGCATCTGTCTGAATCCCAGCAGATCATACCCACTTACTTTAATCTGCTTGACCATCCCCACCTCTCTGGCGGGATTTAGGCATGTGGAATTTATGTGATTCCCAAACGCATGGTAAACCGTGCAGAACTGAGTTCAGTATGAAGAGAGCGCATCTGACGCATGCATGCGCGCTGCTAGAAAATCACCAGATGTCCATAAGCAGTTTGCGGAAAATGGGTGACCTTCTTAGATCAGGATCTGACCCCAAGATCCCTGCTGTATCTCTCTTTGCATGCGAGTGCTGCCGAGGCATTCCCCTCGCTTTCACGCAGTACTGGCGGGTGGCCCCCGCCTTCAGATTTCTGATATGTGCTCACATAGAACGAGAAAGGATTTAAAGTCTGGATAAGACAACACTCATAGAGCATGAATACATACCTCCCAACATTTGAGAATTCAAAAGAGGGACAAAATTTTGCGGCCTGGTAAAGGGTGTGTGTCTTGTACCACCCAGTGGGTGTGTCTGAGAAAGTGGGTGTGTCTTACATCGCCCAGTCCAGAGGGTTTAGTGTCTGCCCCTTATCATTAGGCCTGCCATCCATATATCTGCCATTTATTATTGGGCCTGCCAAAAATATGTCTGCCCCTTATTATTTGTCCAGGATTCATATGTCCAGCCTCCATATCTGCCCCTTTATTTGTTCTACATCCATGTCTGCCCATTATTATTATTATTATTATTATTATTCCTCCATGTGTGCCCTTGTAATGCCCAACCTCCATGTGTGCTTCTTGTAGTGTCCAGCCTCCATGTGTACCCCTTGTAATGTCCAGCCTCCAATGTGTGTTTCTTGTAATGCTGAGCCTCCATATGTGACCCTAGTAATGTCCAGCCTCCATGTGTGCCCCTTGTAATGCCCAGCCTCCATGTGTGACCCTAGTAATGTCCAGCCTCCATGTGTGCCCCTTGTAATGCCCAGCCTCCAATGTGTGTTTCTTGTAATGCTCAGCCTCCATGTGTGCTCCTAGTAATGCCCAGCCTCCATGTGTGCCCCTTGTAATGCCAGCCTCCATGTGTGCCCCTTGTAATGCCCAGTCTTCATGTGTGCCCCTTGTAATGTCCAGCCTCCATGTCTGTTCCTTGTAATGTCGAGCCTCCATTCTTTGCCCCTTATAATGTCCAGCCTCCATATCTGCCCCTTATTTTGTCCAGCCTCCATGTGTGCCCATTTTATCGAGCCTCCGTGTGTGCCCATTATGTCCAGCCTCCATTCTTTGCCCCATATGTCCAGCCTCCATTCTTTGCCCTTATAATGTAAAGCTTCCATTGTCTGCCCTTATGTCCAGTCCTCCATGTGTACCCCTTGTAATGTCCAGCCTCCAATGTGTGTCCCTTGTAATGCTCAGCCTCCAGGTGTGCCCCTAGTAATGTCCAGCCTCCATGTGTGCCCCTTGTAATGCCCAGCCTCCATGTGTGCCCCTTGTAATGCCAGCCTCCATGTGTGCCCCTTGTAATGCCCAGTCTTCATGTGTGCCCCTTGTAATGTCCAGCCTCCATGTCTGTTCCTTGTAATGTCGAGCCTCCATTCTTTGCCCCTTATAATGTCCAGCCTCCATATCTGCCCCTTATTTTGTCCAGCCTCCATGTGTGCCCATTTTATCGAGCCTCCGTGTGTGCCCATTATGTCCAGCCTCCATTCTTTGCCCTTATAATGTAAAGCTTCCATTGTCTGCCCTTATGTCCAGTCCTCCATGTGTACCCCTTGTAATGTCCAGCCTCCAATGTGTGTCCCTTGTAATGCTCAGCCTCCAGGTGTGCCCCTAGTAATGTCCAGCCTCCATGTGTGCCCCTTGTAATGCCCAGCCTCCATGTGTGCCTCTTGTAATGCCAGCCTCCATGTGTGCCCCTTGTAATGCCCAGTCTTCATGTGTGCCCCTTGTAATGTCCAGCCTCCATGTCTGTTCCTTGTAATGTCGAGCCTCCATTCTTTGCCCCTTATAATGTCCAGCCTCCATATCTGCCCCTTATTTTGTCCAGCCTCCATGTGTGCCCATTTTATCGAGCCTCCGTGTGTGCCCATTATGTCCAGCCTCCATTCTTTGCCCCATATGTCCAGCCTCCATTCTTTGCCCTTATAATGTAAAGCTTCCATTGTCTGCCCTTATGTCCAGTCTCCATGTCTGTCCCTTATGTCCAGCCTTAACTCTTCTGTTACTTACCTTTGACGTCTTCTCCCTTCCTCCGCAATGCTGCCTCTCGCTGCCGCTGCCTCCCGCCGTCTGATCTGAGGTCACGTGGTGCGATACAGGTAAGACAGGGCTCCTACAGGAGCCCTGTAGGACCACATCTGTTTCTTGAATGGCAGTGACCGCATAGGATCGGTCACTGCTATTCAAAGTAACAGGTATGGTCCTACAGGGCTCCCGCAGGAGCCCTGCATTACCTGTACAGTGCGATGTAAAGCCCAGCCGCATATACAGCTTTACAAATAATAATTTTTAAAAAAGCACAACTTTGTCCCGAGAGTCTGATCTCGGGACAAGTTGTGAGGCAGGCGGGACATACCCCAAAAGCGGGACTGTCCTG
>WWET01002192.1:148953-169541 GCA_011038615.1 Limnodynastes dumerilii
ATATATTTATGTTATGTGTTTATTAGCAGAAAAACATATGCATCTCTAATGACTTTTAAATCCGAAAACACGTACAATAACAAGTAAATAAATTAGGTGCATTTAATAAAGAGATCACAACATGGAACAGAGTGGGTATATATTAATTAAATAAGCCTGTCAGTAATTTAAGGTATATTATTCAAATCATCAAATTATCAATATAGAGGACTGTTATTTATTAATGGGCACATTCCAGTTGTTATGGAAACTTTGTATAATATCTTTTATTTATTTATTATTTATATTTTTTTCTGTTCTATTTGTTTTCAATTTGAATCTTTAAAGGGGTGTGGGTCCCCGCAAAGAACGACCCTATTTGGACAAGGCCGTTCTCACCCAGCCACTGGCTGGGATATCGATTGCTTATGCCTTGAAGAGGCATAGCAATCGATCCCCGAAGCACCGAACACGGTGCTCCGAAAGTTGAGTGGCTAAACTAACCCCACCCTTCCCCTAATTCTAACTCTAAACCTCCCCCCTTCCCTAACCCTCCCTTTCCCGTAGCCTCCCCCTAACCCTCCCTTCCCTGCAGCCTGACCCTAACCCTCCCTTCCCTGCAGCCTGACCCTAATGAGGTTACTTCCTGACCCGTAGCTGATCCAAACAGATTAGCATTGATAAATGAAGTCTTCAAAACTTGTAGGAGCGACTATGACATGTGTCCTCTTATTTGTAGCAGGGATTTGGAGAACGATTGTGCTGTGTGTTATAAACTTTTGTGTTTATGCTTATTTATTTCTTTATTTGGTTTTTGAATTATTATTATTTAAACATTTTTTAAATTCACAACTTCCCAAACTGTTTGAAAAGTTAACTTTATCAATTGAGATGATCAAATAATATTGCATCCATTAAACAATGGAAGCTTTTTAAACCAAATAAATACAATAAAGAACAAGGCAAGCTTCAAAACACATGATCCAGAGCTACGCTGTGCTGTACTTCATAAGTACAACCAGCGAAGCTCATAAGCACTCCCCCTGTCCCGGTGTACTTACCCACTATTACGCCGGCTGAAGGCTATCTTAACTTCAGGCGGCGTAACAGTGGGTAATTATGGCGGGAAACTAATCGTAACCCCCTAACCCAGCCCTCCCTTCCTAATTTCCCTCCTCCCCCCGCCTACGTTCCGTAACTACAGCGTAGTTATGGTGCCGCACGCCCGATCCAGGGCACCCTGATAAATGGCGCAAAAACAACGACGGCTGTAGGTCTGGATCTGCCCCATAATTCATACCCAGTTATATAATTTCCATAAAACCTTCTATCATTCTGTCTATCTCAAAGTAGCAATGATATAATACATGTAAAGGATTTATATTTATACCTACACTTTAAATTTTCCACTTTGTCACAAAGGTACCAGGGCCCATGTTGATACAAGAGCCCACAGTCCTTATCACCGTACCGCCAAAGCTCCCCACCTGGTTACCTGGGATAAGTCCGTCCCCCCGCAGCCTAACCCTGTCCCCTCCCCCGCATCCTAACCCTAAGTCCCTCCCCTCCCAGCAACCTAATCTCTACCCCACACTGAGCGCATACTCACCCATTCATACTAACATTTTGGAAATAGATTCAGCCAAAATGCAACTTTTGGCTGTCCCTACTTTGTAATAAAGCCATCAGTGCGGGGACTTGCAACGATCTCCTGCATTTGTGTGAACTGTTGCAAGGGATTGGAGCCTCCACTTAGAACACTAGCACCATATACCACTGTGCATGCTGCAGAGGATATAAGTGGAGGCCTCGATCCCTTGCAATAAGTGTTATAAACGCCTAAGGGTTGAGTGCATTATCGACCCTTAACAAACTCCACCACTCACCTGTCCAAACCACCCTTCTCCCTTTACCTTGGCCCCGCCTTTGGAGACATTGACCACACTAGTGCTGCATAAAAAAGGGGGCTACGCAGAGCCCCCTTATGTTTATTGTCACAATACCCACATCAACAATAAACTTAGGAAAAGAAAATAAATAAATAACCAATGCAATAACCACATTTCACCAGGATGGTGACGGAAGAAGGCAGTGTGGGACCCATAAATAACCATAGCTATACCAATAGCTAGCAAATAATATATTGAAAAGGTGGGGCAGTAACCACCCACCAAGCGCTGGCGTTCCGATAACCAAAATAAGGGCATTTACCACCCCATTTGCATAGAATGCCGTGCCCCAGCCGATGAATTTGACGGGGTGCTCCTGATTATCAACTAGCCGTCCTGGGCCCGCCCCTTAAACGAAACCCCAGTGCCGCGGGCAGTACCACCGCGACCAAACACCTATGTGGCTATAGGAGAAAACGCCCGCCGGGCTGTGGATGGAAAATTTGGCCCCCAGACTAATAAATAACTAATAAATAACTAACTACTGCCTTCCCGCAAACCTGAAATACTGGGTGGGAGGGCGGGTGTAAGTCCAGCAGGGCAAGGAAATAAGGAAGGATCCAGAACTTAAGGAGGACTTATATAATTTCCCCCTAGGGACCTTTCTGCCCTTATTGGCTCTGCCAACCCCATAACAATTAAACAATAAAATAACTCACAAGGGCCTACCATTCCCCAACCCAGGGTTTAATTGCCATCGGGCTAAATTAATTAACCCTTCGTTATTCTAAACTGCAGCCAGCTCATTTTTCCAGGCGGGAAAGTGTAGTCAAAGCATTTTCCCTAACAGAAATTCAGGGCAGTCAGTCAAAAAATGCTTTGACTGCTAGAGCCGACCCAGGGCTGGTGCTAGGTCTCTGAGCACCCTGGGCAAGGGTTGGCCTTTCACCTTCGTCCCCCTCGCATAGTGCCCACAAGGAAAAAGCAAAGGCCTAGTGCTCACAAATTACATATAAGTAGACATGGCCCACTTGACCCCATCTGTCCAACCACCCCAACTAATGCACCGCATGGCACTCTTCCTGATGCTAACAGCCCTTAACAGAGGGGACACCACAGACACAGAGTCTATCCTTGACTCTTGACATCCTCTTGGCCGGACGTGCAGTCACTGACATCTTCTTCCTTGTCTGCTTTGTACTGGATTCCTCTCTGGGGTTGCCAGGTATATATAGATATGTATCTTTTTTATATAGATATAATGTACATATTCACACTCCATTTACACCTCTCCCTTTAGCTTACACTCCATTTGTGAATGGCAGTGATTGGTTTGCGGCTGTGAACTGAGAACGGCTGGCAGTAAATCTGGGTGGATTCACTGCCAGCACTTACCAGCTGCCCTCTTACACAGCGCTGCTGTACTGCTTAACCGATCAGCTGTCAGGAACATGATAGCTGAGTAGCTGAGCAGGTAGCTCTTGGGTCCCAGCACTGCTTAGTGCAGCCCCCTCCCCCCAGCTTGGGCCGGCAGAAGTGCTTAACAGCCCCTAGACTTGAGGGGTGCTGGCAGTGCCGCCATCAAGTGGGGACAGCCAAGACTAGTGTTGTGGGCCCAGAGCTGATAGGGCCCGCTGATACTTACCATTAGCTCTGCAGCAGCTAGCATTGATGGTATCCAACCACTTGCTGTTTAGAAATGGACTTTAACAATCCAATGTGCAGGGAAGCACTTCCTTGTGCATCGGCCCGCTATTAATGCAGGTCTGCGAAGCCCCACCCCCATGTGATGTCACCGATGCCCCAAAATTTCTGAGGGTGGTCCTGGGCCCCCCACACCTGTCTATTTTGCCCAATGGAAAAGACAGTCCTGGGGTTTGATGATGTCATTAAATGCAAATCACTTTCTCAAGTCCCGCCCCCTGCCTATCAATACTGTGACACATAGCACTGCTAAGGATAGGGGGGCGGGGTTTGATGACACCAATCATAATATTGAGCCCCTGTTACCTGACTGCTCTTCCTCCCTGCTGGACGGAAGAAATAAAGTTGGCATGTGTGCAGTAAATATATAGGGGTCTATTTACAAACTTCATTTTCATGCGACAATGCCCATTTTTCATATTTACAGACAATGGTTCTTTTCAGAGCGGGCCAGTGGAGACCCCCGATATTTACATGGATCGCCATGGAAAATGCTGTTTTCCATGGTGATTCATGTAAATACCAGGGGTCTCCACCGGCCCGCTCTGAAAAGAATGGGCTGTAATATTTATTAAATGCTGGAGCGGAGTTTTACACTCCGCTCCCGGCGTAACACTAATGCAATCTCGGGATGGCGTTATCCCAACGATGTCCCCACATTCCCCCCTTTTCTTCCCACTAATAGCTGTTATTAGGGGGAGGAAAAGGGGGACATATATGGGGAGACCGCTGGGATAAAAATATGTGCATAAATGTAAAAAAGAGTTTTGTTTTTTATTTTATTTTAACTTAAAAAATATACATATACATAAAAAAAATTTAAAACTGTAAAAAAAAATTACCTAAAAAGCAAAACTTACCTGTCCGGGAGACGCCTCCGACTGACACTGTGCAGTGTTTTTCATGCTTGACCTTGAAATTTTCAAAATCCCGCAAAGAAGTCTCTGCCCATGCGCAGGACTTAATTCATACAAAGTATGAATGAAGTGTCCTGTGATGAGTCCAGAGATCATCGCTGGACCTTGCAGGGCAGGTAAGATTTAGTAAATTTTATGAACGAAACTGCCAGGCTCGCTGCAAGCCTGGAAGAGCTTTGTTCATTCAAACACAAAGCCATAAGTAAATAGAGCCTATAAGGCACACTTTGTAATGCCTCCTCCTAGGACTGCGAACTTGCTGGTGCAAAAGTTTCAGACTAAAACTTCGATAAGCTTTGCAAATGCGGGTATTCCATTCTGGAAATCATAAGCAGACACAATAACATAAAGCTTCTTATTTTGTTTATATAATATGCAGGTCTGCTGAGTACAAGTATGGATTTGGATTGAGGGCTGATACCTTATCTGATTGCATAGTTGATTTTCATAATAGAGGCTGTCCTGGGCCACCCAGCTTGTGAGCCCTGCAGGACTGTTTAATAACAAGCTGTGATATGGAATCTTGCACAATGAATATGCTTAATGGTTATCTAATATTATTATGAACCATCAATCCACAAGGTGGAAGATTACAGCTACAGCACTAATATGGGTGGTGTTGCCTAAGAAAGGACTTGTTTACAAGACTGGTTTATATGTGGGTGCACGTTTGGCAGCACTTACTGTACGTTTCCTTTTATATGTGTGAGTCTATTATAGGTATAATATGCTATGACAACACGATAACATCATTTAATAGGGTAGAGTTTGACAGGTCATGCTGTCTTCACCTCTTTATAACATAAACAACTTGAGCCAAGGCTGACCTATTAGTAATTGGTAAAATGCAGTGTAACAATCTACTAATGGTTAAGGAAATAAAACCAGGCAGCAGTGATAGTAGAAACATTCCAGTATTGCTAAGGTCTGTTGTATGAAATGCTGTTATGTTCCTTTTATCCTTTATTAATGGCTGTGTTTTTTATGTTGGTCCAGGGCAGTTGACATAACCCCTCAGCTGGTTTGTCAGGTATTTTCTCCCTCACACATCCATCTCTCTACCTTTATTTTACACATGCAATACTAGACAAGACCTTATATCACCAGGGTGATCATCTATTACATATAAAATGTCAGAATTCAGTGTGAATGTGAACTAAAAAGAAAATAAACTAAAATATAGCTCCTGTGAACTTCTTCAATACCATATGGGGCAAGAGATACTAAGTTGCAGGTTTGAAAAATTGGAAATGTTGCCCATAGCAACCAATCAGCTTCTAGATCTTCTTTAACTATTACATACTAGAGAATGTCAGCTAGAATCTGATTGGTTACTATGGGCAATATCTCCAGTTTTTCAAACCTGCAGCTTAGTAAATCTGAATATGACCCTGTCCCATAATCCGTTCTCATTGCTTGCTCATTGAATGCTCTACTGTGTTTTATTGAGACGAGGCAGAAGAAACCAGCATTGGTGGCCATGATGACTCAACTACAGGAGGAGGCCTGTATGTTCAGCCTTGGCATTGGTTAGACTGAATATGTGTATTATATACAATGGAGACCAGTTCCAACTCAGTAGGAAGCTAAGCCAAAGTGAGGATGTTATGGTCAGCAGAAGATGGCAGGGAAAGTTAAGTATCAAGCCCTTTTATTCAAATGGCCATGAAGAATTACAAGTGAGTGAGTTTGATATTATCCACAGGTAATATTGAACCTGGTGGTGCATTATTTAGAAACTCAAAGATTTAGCAGACCAGGAACCTAAGTGGGAACAAAAATATGGTAGGTTATTGTCAGGATCAGGTGTTGCGAGTTGGCAAGCCAACAATAACTATTGGGACCACAGACCTTGGATTTGAAGGATCTTCATCGCAATCATCAATGAAAGGGCAATAATATATTTCTATATAGGGACCAAAATCCTGATGTCAGCCCAGAGCTCTCTCACCTGTGTGGCAACCACTCGGTTATACCTATAATCTACTTTAGTTATACCTATTCTACCTTGCAGTGTGTTTGACAATACTATTTTTCTTCAACCAACAGAAAAGTGTCCTTGGAATGTTATCCCCTCCTCAGATGGATAAAACATCAACTATTCTTAGTTAGAGAATTGTGGGTCCTCACGAAATGTAACCGTAGCCTGGTCATTAGACAACATCAAAAATAGATAATGTAAAGATCTCTGCATGGCTGAGAGTTAATACAAGAGGGGTCAGATTTCATGTGTTCACCACCAGACAGCACGTGTGTGTGAGTATGTTGGTGTGTGTTTGTATTTTTACCTGAGATACCCTGCACACATACTTCACAGAGTCATTACGGCTACTATAAAGGGACTGCAGGACTCCACTGTCCACTGATACTGTAAATGAGATGGCATCGAGGCAAAGTTGAGCCAGGAAAAAAAGCACCGATCAGCCACATGAAATAGCACTTAAGTAATGTACTTGGAATATGACCCATTGCTGAGATGCAGCAAAATGCCAGCTCTTAAATCCTGGACAGGATAAAAATGTTTTTCCCATAGGACTGCACTGAGGAATTCATGGCTCTATATGTGTCGTTGCCCTGTGTGAACGGTTGACAATTGTGTTTGTATCATTAATCATGTGCGTCAAACCTTTTATTTATATACAAGCATTCAGTACCCGTGCTATCACAAGATGTACAAGACCCAGAATTGTCCCATTCACAGACTGTTCAGCAAATATCAACTTTCCAATCTTTTAATAGGAAAGTTACTATTTTAATTGTTACCAAATTAAGACAGTAAAAAAAGAAAACATTCTTTTTATTAATCAAAGTTGCCGACTTCTTGGAAAACAGAAGGGGGCATAGCTTGAGGGCATAATTTATGCAAGCTGACATTAAACTGACATTCATAAGGTTATTAAGGGTTAGATGGGACTTGATTTCCTCAAGCCCTGCCCATCCTTAGTAACGCTCAGGTCACAGATTCAAGGGCCAGATTTACTAAGCTGAGGGTTTGGAAAAGTAAAGATGTTGCCTATAGCAACCAATCAGATTCTAGCTCTTACTTTCTTTTTACATACTAGAGAATGTCAGCTAAAATCTGATTGGTTGCTATGTGCAATGTCTCCACATTTCTAAACCCGCAGCTTAGTAAATCTGTCCCCGATAATTCCCAGAGCAATGCCTGATTTTGTGAGTCTCTTCCAGGAAATTCAGCAACTATGGGCAAGATCCAGTGCATATGTTCCCAGCCCTGCGGCTACCAATATATAGACTTTGGTATGCTATATACTGCACTTAGGAGATCAGTACGCTCCTCCGTGTGGAAGGCAATTATATGAACTGCACTCTATCTTAAGTATTTAGCATGGAATGTGGCATCGGTCGGCTGCGTGTTTTAATTCATCATGATTTGCTTTGTATGATTATTTTTATGAATTTGATCACAAAAAAAGAGAACATGTCCTACTGACCTATATGCACATGCCATGTTGCTTTAGTTTTGTACCACTGAGAATTTTTGGTCCACTTCAAAGTGCCAGTCAGCCCTCATACAGACATCTCAACCTAGTAGTTGATGGCATGATGTAAGCATATAGGGCCATATTTACTAAGCTTCGGGTTTGGGAAAGTGGAGATGTTGCCAATAGCAACCAATCAGATTCTTGCTTTCACTTTCCTATTACATACTAGAGAATGTCAGCTAGAATCTGAGTGGTTGCTATAGGCAACATCTCCACTTTCCCAAACATGCAGCTTAGTAAATCTGGCCCATAGACTGGATCCGGGTCTATAAAATGTAAAGGGTTTTCCGCACTTTCTGAGTGCAACAGACTTCCATCACAGATCTGAATCCTTGGGTCTTTCCAACAACACGGTGAGATGGAAACTCACAGTTCATTCTCTAGGTGGGAAGAGGGAGGTATTTAATTAGCACATACTATCCATATTGGCCCAGATACTGGGCTACGGCCACCAGCTGAATTAAGCACTGTGCGTGCGTAATTCCACTGGCAGCTATGATGTGCGCATGCATACCAGCTGGCGTACATAACATTAGTTACGTATGCTGGCCGGTACGTTAAAGGGGCAGGCCAGCTGTTTACGTATCCAGTATCTCTGCTATCTAGGCGGGGCGGGGGAAGGCCCTGAATAACAAGGTCTGTGGATGTAAGTCCGCAGACCAAGTCGTAATTTTTAAGGTAGCAATTTTACTACCTTGAGCGGGGGTGCAGGGAGCTGTAGTAACTCATGATCACGCATGTGCGTTGGTCTGGATCAACCCCATTATGTGGGGACGGCGAGGTAGGGTCCTGTTAAGGTAACCCCTTTCTTTTTAAGAACAGTGAAAGAGAAATGAAAAACACAATGGATTTTTCCCAGCCACTATGAATAAAAACAGACCATCTTCCCAGCTGTCAATCATGCAGTTTTCAGACAGTCTGCATGCTGACTGGTGGATGGTTTTGGCCATTCACCATTCAGAATGGTGGGCGGTCTCATCACACTGATTATTGGATGGTTGGAATCATCCACCAATTATAATGCAGAAAGAAGAAAATACTGCAGGAGCTGCAGGACATGACAGGTAAGAAGTATGGGGTTTGGTTTGTTAATAGAGAGGTGAGGGTTTGATTTTTGTTTTATGTTTAATATATATAAAAGTGGGTGGGGTGTTTGATTAGGGTCTGATATAACAATAATTGTCTGGATTCACTGTTACGTAGTTTTCGTCTTACGTATGTTGTTTTAAGAATTGAGCTACTACGCAAGGGTAGTATCTTATTTACACTATCTACATACCATTTCTGTAGAGAGAGTGCGGTGAAGGAACCTCCGTGCGTTTTTTTCCTTATTAAGAAGGAATATACGCATGGGAAGTTAAGGAAGCCCTAGGGTATTCTTAGGTGCCTTAGGTTCTTAAAAAACAATTAAGTGGCATGGGAGGGAGTTTAAACTTAGGTGCAGATACATGCATTTGGATCAGTACACATTCCAGCAGTTCTTCAGTCAGTGTTAGGTGCATACTGAAACCTCCCGTTGTGTCCCTGGTCTAATGTATCTAATGCAACATTTTCACAGCAAATCAAAAAATAAAGTATGGTTATAATGCACAAATCAGGTGGGTGAGGTATAAGAGCCTTCTATAAATGTCACCTAAAATATGTAATTCTTAAGAGATGAGACCTTGTATCCACTGGCATTTATTTTGTAAGTTAGAATCAAAGACTGAAACCATTAAGAGCCATGATCACTTTCAAATGTACTTTGTTACTTATGTTGTGGTTTATCTGATATCTGTTGCTTCTGATGATATTCAGAAAACTAGTTAGGGGATGGCTGGGTAGAAGGTGCACATAGGACCAACTTAATATTGTCCTACCATGGGCTGCATCAATGGCCAACCAATCAAGTCAGACCACCCAGTGACCAGCAAGCTGTGACCTTCACAACTTCCTTTACAACTTTCTTGTAACATCCCTGGCCTAAATTTTATGCACACCTTCAGGTTACAAATGCCCAGACCCTTGATCTTTTCCTTCCCCCCAGAGGGCATCATTCAAGGTACTTGTACTACCTTGTACTTTTACTACCTTGTACTTGTGCTACCTGTAGGTACAGGTACTTGTACTGTATACAACAGTACTTTACTCACTATGGGCTACAGCCAGACTTCCTATTGTGATGTGATTGGGTTTTTGAGCAGAAGATTCAGATATCTCTGCAAACCAAGGTACCGCACCCTCCAGACATCCGAACAATGGGATTGTAACCCCTCCACATAGCACATACAGGCTACTGACAGTCAGGGGCTGATTTTGTTTGCCAACTCAAGCACAAGAAAGTAAAAAAAAATTGAAAGAAGTAAATTGACGTAAAAGAGAGAACGGCCACTGACAAACTCAACTCTGCCCATCAGATTCCTCTGTTGAAAGCATCATTTGCCTAATGCCTACACCCTAAAAATCCGGGTTTATGCGGGGGAAAGTCACAAAAACCCGGGTAATGGCTCAGTGTGAAAGGGTCCGGGTGCCTCTACCCGGGTCTGATGACCCGGGAATTGGACCCAGGTCAAAAGAAGAGTTATTCCCGGGTCTGACTCCAGTAGGGTCTGAACGGTGCTCCCTGGGTTTTTCAACCTGGGTAGCACAGAAACTACTTCATTGGTGTAATTTGTTTACAGATCAACAGTAAACAATTTACACAGTTTGATGACACTACTGCCAGGTCCCGGAATTTCACGGCTCACCCCTGCAATGTGAAGCAGGGTCTGTGACCCTGGGATCATCTGTTGACACTGTTAGGAGAGATGATAATCTTAGATCTGCTAGTAAATTGGTGTAGTGTGTACATGTGAATTGGCACACTCATGGGGCCTGATCCTGAGCTACGGCCGCCGTCGCTAGTACGGCGGCCTTAGCTCTAATGCGCATGCGCCAGGCAGATGTTGCCCGGCGTTACCATAGTAGCGGCGTTGGGACGCTGGAGGGGACGTCCTCCAGCGTCCCAACGCTCACGTTACTCCTGGAGGGCGGGGGGAGGTAAGTAAATTAGGCTAGGGGGGCGGGCTAGGCGGCCATACGCTCCTGTGTGAGCGTATGGGCCGCTTCCTTACGCCGGGCGAAGCTAGGGTAGCCTTCACCCGGCGTAAGGAAGGGGCCATACGCCCGCACAGGGGGAGTGCCAGGGGGGAGTCAGCGATGTAACGCTGAACGTTAGCACGCTCAGCGCTACATCGTTGATCTGGATCAGGCCCATGGAGACTTGCAATCGTCAAATCGTCAAAAAAATTGTAAGAGACTCACATTTCATGTGTGTTTGTATAAGTGTGTACCCAGCTTACTTATACTACTGTATATTGCCAGCATGCCCTTCAAATGTAAGTTGATAACATTGATTTGTTGCAGCATTTACTGGAAATCTTCTATATCTCATCTATCCAGAGGATAATTAGCATCTCTTCTCTTTTCCTGTTAATGTTTTCCAGGTGTATCTGATGTCAGTGTTTCCAAATGTATAATTCTGTAGTCTGTGCAGGTTCATGAATCATATTGTCAATATGTACGGGAAGAGAAAGATATTTGGCTGTTTGTTTATCCGGCCTTGGTTGGATTTAATGTGAGCATGATTTCCCTCATGCAAATCTCTGACAAATGAAAGTCATTGAAGTACAGAAATATTAAGCACACACTCACAGCAGTCAGACATTCTATAACTTAACACGAGCAGAGAGCTGGATTATGAAATATTTGCATATTGCAGCTAACAGTGGACAATATAGAGAATAAACACATTGTTATATGCACCTTTACGGAAAGGCCACTCAACTTACATTGTAACTCTGGACCGGATTCACACTTAAGTGCGAATGTATATGTATGTATCCGCACCTATTTCTCCGGTCTACTCCCCTGACCTGTCCCCATTTACGAGTGCCATAGGCTATCGTAACTAACCGTGCGTATTTTCCCTCGTTAGTAGTCTGTCCGCACGGAGTTGCTAAACTGTGCATATAAGTGGCATCCTTTATCTATCCCTTCTTCAACTTCCTTCCCCCTCTCCTCCGCTCACACCAGCAGTCCACTTCCTTCCCCCTCCTTATGTCTTCTGTAAGTTCTTCCCTCTCACATAGTGTGTTAGCTCATGTAAGCAGGTCCCTCCATCCTTGTAGATGATTGCGATTTATCAAGATCTTGATAAAGGCTGGAGACACCAGCTGAAACGCGTCGATGCAAGGAGTTTGAGTGTGAACTAAGGAGCTGACCGTTGTTTTTGGAGAAGGGTGGTTTCTATAGTGCTGTATTTCCATCTTCTCACCCCTCCTTCACTCTGTTTTTGGCTTGAGAAATTGAGGTTTAGCAACCACGGGGGGATTGCTACTTATCCTGTGAAAGGAAGGAGCGCCGTGGGGAATCGCAATCATCTACATTTTTCCTATACAAGTTTTGTCCAGTGGTAGTCTGGTCGTTATTGCGGGTGCCTGGCTGCAGAACTCCTTTTGGCACATGAAAGACTGTTCTAAATTTTCTTTGAACATCCCTCCATCCTTGTATTGTCCCCTCCACCGCCTCACCCCCATCCTAGTGTTTTTCCTTCCTCCACCACTTCCTCCTCACTTTGTCCCCTCTTGTCCCCCTCTGCTACTCTTTTACCCTGTCCCCACCTGGTTGCTCCCTCTTAACCTCTCACTGCGCTCTTTCCCCTGCTCCCTGATTTATCAAGCTTGATACCTTGTGTTCTGCCTTGTTGTCAGTGCTCAATTCACTTTATTTTATTTTTTGTGATATTTTTATATTTATATTGTATTTTATAATGTTCTATGCTTTCCATCTCTACCCTGTGTATCTGTATTTGTTGTATTTTATATGGGGCTGTGGACACCTTGTGGCACCTCATAATTAAACGATAATAATAGTGCACTCCTATGACACTTCCCTCCCACGTGCAGTTTTAGCTGACTTACCTGTCCATGGACCAGAGCCAGACTTAAGGTCATTTTACATAATCAAGCATACCCGAGTTACGCACTACTAAGTATAATGCACTCCCCAGGGCACTCCCATCGCACGCACGTAACTTAGCTGATTTACGTATTTAGAACCCTACTTTAACTTTTCCTTGCATATCTCTGGTCGTACGTATCACCTTGTCACCAGCCCATACTGTACAATTTAAATGCCTCCAAAATCCCAGAATGCGTATAATCGGCTTGCGTAGGGATGTCACGCCCATTCGTACGTATGTATGTAGTTTACATGGACTATATGCATGGAAGTGCCTAACGGACGTACATGTGAATCGTACTTGGGCACATACGCACAGAAATCAGACGTACGGAAAAATTAACATAAAGTGGGTGGGGAGAGGCATTTAAATGAACGCATAAAGGCGCGGTTATCAAAAATCGCATGGACGGAGCACATATACGTACGTAAGTACACATGTATAGAACAGAGTGGTCTATGGACTCGTGAGTCACCGACAGCATGTCCGGGAGAGGGGAGTGTCAGGGTTGTTGGTGGGTGTTTCCTTGCTCCATTCGGGCATATAATTGCCTACTTTTAACAAACGGATCTGTGAATATGCCACTAAGTCTGGATATGGCCCCATAACCCTACCTTAACTATGTAATGACGCACAGATTTACACTTATAACATCTACTTTGCGCATGTAGCTTTCATTATTACATCAGGATTCTGTCCAATGTTTCTGGTGTTCACCAAAAATGTCTTTTGTTATACAAAACCATTGACTTGTCATAACCAACCCCCAATAAGTCAATTCACTGTCCCAGTAGATGCAAAGCGAAATACCAAAACAGCATAAACAACCATAAACCCAATAATGCATTACTTAATAAAAGTTTTCTAATTCCATGGAACAATTCTCAGAATCCATTGCATTCTCTGGCTTACGAGTCACAAGTTGTGTTAGTCTGGATCAGAGTATGCCTGGCGACACATGACAATGGTTCATTAATGTCATATTAATTCACTGTGACATAGAGTATCTATACCAAGGAAAGTCTGTCTAATGTAATGAATCACATTACAACAATGTAACACTGACAATTAGATGACATATTACTATAAGAGCAAGTCTACCGCCTGTCAATAGGTATCCTATATGTCATTGAAGATACAAAATATCAGGCTCTATTTCTGCTTGGCGGCAAAAGATCACATTGTCTTCAAGTCAAAACTGTAACTAGAAGCCTTGATGCGACATAGGTGTAACAGGAGTGAAACCTGACCGTCCTCTCAAGAATACCACCTGTGCCATATTTTATAGCTCACATGCACTGGGATAAAAAGAGGTCTCTTTCCCAGGTGTCTTTTCTATGCATAATTTATATGTGAGTTTAAACCTGATCCCCAACCTCCTGCTGTGTTTATCACCGTAATTAGTCAAATACGTCTGTAACATTATGTCCACCTTAATATCCATATTAAAAGCCAGAAGAGAATTAAGTTACCAGTTCCATGTACTCCACAACAAACACTCACAGAAGCAAAATCAATTATAAACTATGTGATTTATATAGATAGTAATTAAAATAGGACTAAGGTTTTTTATGTGCACCCTACATCTCTAATATTTTTTGTTTGCAGGCTTGGGGTGGTCCTAGATTAATTTGATAGTGCAAAATTGATCAATAATATAGAAACATAGAAAGTAACGGCAGATAAGAGCCACATGGCCCATCCAGTCTGCCCAGTTGTTTATTTAGAACTATACTGACCCTAAATCCTATTTTACCCTCAATTTAGTTTGAGATTTAGGATATCCTTATATTTTTCCCAAGCATGTTTAAATTGTTATAGTGTGTTAGTCTCAACCACCTCAGATGGGAGGCTATTCCACTTATTAATTACCCTCAACTGTACTATGAAATTATTGACTTACCTGAGACTTGTGACAGAGAATAAGCTAAAGTCCATTGGGTCTAATTGGTAATACATACCCATATTAATGCAAAAAAAAATAAAAAAATAATTATGCATGTAAGAGAAAGAATAAACCTAATTTAAGGGCTGTTTGAGGCTGTGGCTTTTGATTGGTCCTAGCACTCACCTACCTCTTTGTCACTATTCAAGGGTATTATAGATGTGACATTTCCTTTGTAACTTATATGTTGTAGCCCAATAACACTATAGAATGAATATCATGTGACTACCAGTATGATATATGTGCTTAATTTTTAAGAGTATATATATTAAGTCATGATATTACTGAATTTAGTTGGATTATTAAGTATAAACTGTACATATAATGGAGCTAATAGCACATCTAGAAATACCTCTGGTAAATATTCTATAATAAACTCAATTATTTTATATTCTACCAAATACTTTAGACGTGTGAAACAGTGGAACACTCAGGAGACCAGGGGCAGGAAACTTCTTAACCCAAAGTGTGTTTATTACATAAGAATGGCATTCAAAATGTCAGTCAGACACCATTTAGCAAATCCTGGCCATACGGTAATACAGGACTTTCATCTAGCTAGTCATTGGCCAACTACTTTGGCGTCAGTATCCCTGATCCCCATCACAACTGGGCTGGCCCAACAACAGAAATCTTGGGGCCCGGTATACTTTTTTATTGTGGGTCCCAACTCTTTTCAATACTGTCTGCAGCAGTGGATTGCAGGGGCCCCTCTGAAACTTGGGGCCCATCACAGCTGTCCCCCTTGCCCCCCACCAGGCCTGCAATTGGGTATTTTAAGCCACCTACACAAAGGGCTGGATCCAGACTTAAGTAAGTGCTTAAAATTAGTTACTCCTGGGCTAAACCATGTTGATTTCAGGGGGAGTCAAGGTAATTGTATTCTTTGCATACAGGGATATATCTTTGAATTGCTTACTGCACACAGATACTGACCAGCTTTACTATCACACTGTTATTTAGACTTGGGATAGGAAACATTACCTCTCAGCTCTAATACTGTTTGCAACAGATGAAATATGACTCTCCTGCAATCAACATGGTTTAGCCCAGGAGTAACTAATTTCAAGCACTTACTTAAGTCTGGATCCAGCCCTTTGACTACAAACCCTTATTCAAGATAACACATTCAATTAGCAGACACATGCACAAATGAACAGAATGAATGATATGGTAGCCAATAGAAACACACAGCTGTCAGATTACTAAAATTAATATTTAAAAAATCAAAACACAATTCTAAAAGCGGTGATTGTTATTTGTGAAGCCCCAGACCCGTACAGGATAGCTTGGCTAGTGCATATACTATAATAATGGTACTGTGCCTACCAATAAAGGTAATTGGGCTTTGTCTACACAACAGGTACTGCCTGAATGTTTTACTCAAATATTAATTAATAATCTGTAAAATATTGAAGTCTATCTCTTCAAAACAAAAAATTAAATAAATAAGCTAATAAAACAGCTGAAAATATTGTCAATCAAGTAGATCCATAGAGAAAAATGTAACCTGAAGCAGCAGCCTCTGTGTTTTAGTATGAAACTCTATCTTGGCCCAATCGTTTCCTTTTTAGAAAATAAATACATTATTTCACAATGACTCCCCAATTACACGAGGCCTGTAAATAATCTGCTTTACGTACAGGACTCTGCAGGATGCAACTGGAATAGACTAAAGAAGTAAAGTGCATTTTTTTAGTGGGAGAGGACAGCGAATGCAATTATATAACTGCCTTTGGTTGAAAATGGGAGTACAAGCTGGAGGCTGCCCAGTCAGTCTAATGGATGGTGTTTAATTTCATACAGCAAGAGGTTGGCTTATGTTTTCTTGCTGAAACATGCATCAAACAGCAATCTCTGTAAAACTGCTGCCCTCTCTTGGTTTGAAGGTAAACTACAAGTTTTTTTTTTGTTATTTGTTAACACTAAGTAAAAAAAAAAAAGTCAGTTTTAATTAATAGAAAAGCCTGGTATGGTAATTATAGTATCTTTATGTAACATGTCATGTTTTTCTTAAATAAAAAAAAAAAAATAATACCAGTAAATAAGTGAAAAGCTGTATAAACATGATATATGAAGCACACTTGCATTTTTATCCCCCCCTGGCAGAACCTAGAGGGGAGAGACAGCTGTCAAATCCAGGAGCTGTTAACATAGATCCGTTCACCCTACTCCGCCCCCTTGAGTAATACTACGAATAACAGCACTGCAAAGCAGCAGGCAGAGCCACAATGCCATCATATGCATTAAATATAGGAACACTGAAGTGGGCTTGATAACGCAGCTTGCGTCATCAAGCCCTGTTTGTTGTCTAAATGCGGGGTAGGGTTGCCTGCTCTCCTGGGAGTCCAGCAGCACTGCCTGAATATCGGGTGTCTTCTGGACATTCACGGCAGTTTGCAAGTATGATATGTTGAGAAGGTATATAAAGTACTGAGAGCCTCTTTTATAGTTAGTAGAAAAGTATTCCAATAACTAGATAAATGTCAGACATTGTCTGGGTGCTGTGCAAAATGCTCTGTTGCTTACAATAGGGCAGGATGGTGGCTCAGTGAGTAGCACTTGTGTCTTACAGTGCTGAGGTTATGAGTTCTATTCCCAGATTAGGTGTTGTGAAGTTTGTATGTTTTCCCTGTGTCTGTGTGGGTATTCTCTGGGTGCTCCGGTTTCCTCTCACACCCAAAAAAAATTCTGGTAGGTTAATTGGCTCCTGAATAAATTAGCCTTTCTATGGTATGTATGTGTTAGGGAACTTAGAATGTAGCTCAAATGGGGCAAGGACTGGTGTGAATATTAATCATTCTCTGTAAAGCGCTGCATAATCTGATACCTGTTAATAAATAAATAATAATAGGGTGTCCAGGCACCCGAACATTTGTCACTGTATTACATTGCTGTGTAATGTTCTCTGGGCAGCAATAGCTTATTGCCCTATTCCCCTATCAGAAGTGTCCAGTGATTACTGTGCTGACCGATAGCTTTTATATGTAAATGTGGACCCATTTTTAGGGTCATTACTTGCTTCCTTGTGGTTTCTATCTTAAGCTTTCTTGTTTACCAGAGTAACCTTGTGAATTTGTTCCTTTGCTCCAGTTCCCTGTGGACCTTTCCATTTCCAGCATTCCGGTGTATTTCCACGACATAGCGGACTCCAGTTACACCTGCAGTCTTCTGATAATCTCCATGTACTATTCCATCCAGGCTCTGCTACAGAGGATTTACCTTTTTCCACACTCCAATGTATTCCAGTAGTCTCCAGTACCAATAGTCTCCAGTGTTCGAGATCTGGCTCTCTTTCCAGAGTACTTTCTTGGCTATGAATTGATATTTGGACTACTTCAAGAGAAGATGAGAAAGAAAAAGCACTGCACTGACTATAGTCCTATTCTAACAAATAATTAATATATGGAGAGCTATACACTGTAATAAATAAAATTAATACAAATTGATATGGTATATAAACAAACTGATAAACTAAATAAATAATACACAATAAATAGAAGTAAAAACAGAAATGAAAACAGAAATAAGTGGGTAACTTCCCAATCAATAGTTACATGGATAACATTTCTAAAGACAATATGAAACCAAGGGCTTTATATTCATAATAGGGTATTAGAATGAATAGTAGAAATAATGTCCACAAGTAAGTCCTTATAATCCTTCACCAACAAAAGTTATATATATATATATATATATATATATGTAAATGGATATGAGAGATAGTATCCTTCCAACCTCAATTGTGTAGATCTGAGAGGATAAACATAAACATGAAGGGAATAGGTGAATAAATACATTTATTGAACAAAAAGAAACATTGTTAATATATAAATATAAAATGATAAAAGGTCAGGTGGACCTCCGGCCCCTGGGACGGGTGCCGTACTTCCCTTAGGCTGTGAGGAGTCCCGGGTAACTAATCATGAGCTGGAAATGGGGAGGCGGTGAGGTCCAGGAGGCGGTGAATAGACGTCCTAGCGGATAAGTCACCACGGTATTCGCAGGAGAGTGTAAAGCTGCAGCGGAGTGAGAGTCCGTTATATATAATGATAAAAGGTCACGTGGACCTCCGGCCTCTGGAACGGGTGCCACACTTCCCTTAAGCTGTGAGAAGCCCGGGGTAACTAATCACGAGATGGAAACGGGGAGGCGGTGAGGTCCAGGAGGTGGTGAATGGATGTCCTAACGGAGAAGACACCACGGCATCCGCAGGAGAGTGGAAAGCTGCACCAGAGTGAGTGTCCATTAGAGGATACCGATATCCAGGTCCACGTGAAGAAAAACGGCCAGCCACGCATTTCAGGATCACCGGATTCCTTTCTCAAGCTGTAGGTACGTTGGAGGTTGGAAGGAGGGACTATATAGAGGAGTTGATCAGGTAACCTTGTCCAGGTGTGAGACTACGGCTGTCAGAAACCATTAACCCTTAGAGGACCATCACACCATTAACTCTTAGAGGGACCATCACACACACAGAGCAAAATATATATGTGCATAAGGATATATATACAACCAATAAATAACACATAGGAATAAACATAAAGATTGGGATTCAACATTTGATGATTCAGAGGTTAAAAGCAACAATTAGGAACGCTAACTCCATAAAAGACTTTAAACTCAATATTGGAAATCTTTACTCATATGTGAATTAAAAACAAGATGCAATTTTAATATAAAAGTGATTAAATATAGGGCACATCGGGGACTATATAAAATAGCGAACCAAAGGAGAATGAGCTAATAGACAAATATATCATAATATAAATGGGTATTGGAGGTAACCTCTAAATAAGAGTGAACTCTAAAATAGAGTGAACTCTAAAATAGAGTATATGATAAAATAAGGTATATGGCTTCCAATTTATTAGCAGTATAGATACTGGATGAAACTTAACAGAACATAAATATTGAAAAATATAATAAAGCAGATATAAGACAAATCTATATTAAAACCAATATTAAAACCAAAACAAATGCTCACAAATAAATGCCCTCTGTTTATCCCATGAGGATATAGCTTCAAGTCTTCTCATTCTTATATGTGTTAAAGCTCACTCCTGCAAGTAAATGAATAAGAATAATTTCTAATAGAAATACTACTGAAAATGGGTATGGATATGGAAATGGATAGAAACCTCTCTGGGATAGTTTGGGAACTATGAGTCAGATAGGAACGCTAACCCCATAACTGATTAATATTTACTATAGGAAGTATGATAAAGTTTGGAAAGTAGAGTTAATTGCACTATAATAAATAAGGGACGCCTGGAATCAGGATTAAATGAGGGTCTAATTCAGGAGGAACAAAAATAAAACCACCTAAAAAATCCTATTGGGAGGATTATATTAAAAAGGGGGAAGTATAGGAAATTCTCATCGAAAATGGTTCTGATGGACTTAGAGATTGATATTTGAAGGTCTAAGTGGGACCTACCTAGGAGGAGCAACCCCATAGTAGGATTAGAAAGGTTATATGGTGCCTTTACGAGAATGAAAATTCATGGTTTGGACACATTGGTCTTTGTTTTATGGCTCACCCTTGAATCAGCACTTATGTCCCACATGCCACCATGGTGAACCTATACCTACCGTACTTGGTCTACCCTGGTGGTCTCCCCCCACAGGTACTGGCTGAGCCCAGACCCACTTAATTTCCAAGATCGG